>CAJHQQ010000926.1:0-129855 GCA_905132885.1 Moricandia moricandioides | reverse complement strand
AGATCTTCTCTCTAATGATGATAAAATCTTTCTCTCCAATAGATGTAGCAATATGTTCCAATTCTAAAAAACTTTGGTGTAACTTTGTGGCTGCCCTGTTATTTTGAATAATACAGCTTAGGACTTAACAAAGATAGAAAACCCTAATAAATAGTTTAAATTTTGACCATGGACTTGTCTTGCAATTAATGAGACTTCTGGATAAAACTTGTAGTTTCTTAATATTTCTGCCGACTTCATCGTCGATCGACGCACAGTGTGTGACGTCGATCGATCGTCGATCGACGCACAGTGTACAGTCCCAAAATGTTCTTATATAAATGTTAGGTACATATTCCCCAAGAAGGCAACGGATACACATTTCCAATCGCTTTCCTAATAAAGTTATGCATATCCAAGATTATTGCAAGACCCTCGTCGTCAGGAAGCAAAAGTTTTAGTTGCATAAAAAACCAGTGCCACGAGTCATCATTTTCAGTGTCAACCACACTGAAGTCTGGAAGTTACCGTCCTAAGCTGGTGCTATGAGAAGCGTCCCTTTGTATTTACAATTAAGAAACATACCGTCGACAATCATAACTTTGCGCAAGAAAGGAAACCCATTTATACTCTCACCAAACCCAGGGAACACATACATGAATCTTCCAAACTCATCGATTTGAAGACGCGTAATTGTATCAAGATTTTCCCTGATTATCATGTATAAGAAAGAAGGCAAGTTTTCAAACCCACTCTCAGGAGTTCCCTCATCGATTTCCCTTGCAAATCTCAGCTTCCTATATGGATTTCCAATAATCCATTTGTCCACATGAAAAATGATACAAATAAGTCAGCCGCATCATAGAATTAAGTCAGTCACAATGTTGATATAACTCAGCCGTATCTTTAATATACCCAGCCCCATCGTTTAAATAACTCAGCCGTAACTTTTTAATTACCTTTACACCAAATTGCTTATTGATGCTATTCTGACACTTCTATGTTGAACGGACGGACCAACGTCACCAAGAAAGTCCCTGTACAACTCTCTTAAAATATCTGGTGTTGCTTTTCGAGATCGATTAGAACGCTCAGTTACAGAACATGTATGATCTGACTCGTAAATACGAATATAAAATATCGGGGAATCCCCTTGTGCAGAAGCCAAAACTCTGCACATACATCCATCAACCCAACATGAAACAATGAATATATCTGAATTGGATACGTCTACATCAAAATCAAATTGATCCCTCACTGTAAGAAGTTTTAGTCGTCTCTCCAAATCGGCTTTACCCTCGCATCGTTGCCCTACCGCAAGGTTTAGCGAAGACATCTCCAACCTTAAAACCTTTGGATTCCTTTTAGATCCTCTCATCGAAAAGTTCTGATATCTCTCTTAGGAGGTAGAGTCGGTGAATCTTTGTCTTGTGTTGGAGACTCACCGTATGAGCTGAAGTTATCATCTTCAAATGACGAACCATCTGAGTCGTCAAACATATCAATTTTTCTTTCAAATTCATCATCTTCTTCATCTTCTTCGCCTAGTTCATCTTCTCCGCCTACTTAGTGTTTTTCTCCCTCGACTTTTCTAGAGCAGTCATTCTCATTGTCATCGAGTATCTCCTCCAAACTGAAACCATCGTCGTAATCTTCGTATCTAGATTCAACTTCTAAGACTTCCACTTCTGAGCTAGAACTGAACAACCTTTTCTCGTCTCTCTCGCTCTGTCATTCCGACTGATTTCACCATCCTTGTTCTCTATAATCTCCACACAGAGACATAGCTGATCATTTTTTCTTAGGCTTAGAGACCTCGTAATTTTGACTATTGGAGACAAAAATTGGTGGAGTATCGTGCACCATTTTGTTCAAATTTTTATTCTAGAACATGTAGCTCAACTGAATTTGATGCCTCGATTCATTCAATCCATAATCATCGAGTATCGACTTTGCGAGTTCCTCGTCTGTTGTTTCCTCATCTATATGCAGAAATCTAAACCCTCTAATGTCGGCGTTGAATACATATATTTTTTTCTTAATCTAGTTACCGGAAACAATAATTACATGATCCATAAGATTTCATAGAAAAATGAAGAACAAGATGAAGAAAATAGATAAAGAATATGAAGAATGAAGAATAAGACAAGACGTTGTAACATAGAACTTTTATTTTACTGTTGTAACGTTATAATGACATGACAATTAAGAGCTGTTGACATAGAAAATTAATAAGTTAGCCGCCAAACGAATACATAATTCAACCTTATTAAATTAGGCATTAAGTACAACATAAGTCAGCCAAAATGTGAATACTATTTTAGTAATTAATCTTTTACTAATAAATCATCCCTAATTAGGATAGAAAATTTTAAGTCAGCTTTATCATCAAATAAATCAGCCTTCAAATGAATCCTATTCTAGCAATTAATATTTCCCTAATAAGTCAACTGAAATTAAGCTAAATTTATTATTAATCCAGTCAATTACGAATGATTAAATATAACTCAGCCGTAACAATCTCCTATAGGTCAGTTGTTATTTTAATAACTCACCTAGCCGATGATCACTAAATCAGTCGGCGAAACATAACTCAGTCGCGTCTTAACTACAGCTTAGTCGAATGTTCGACAAATTACCTCGCTGAAGTATAAGTCAGCCGTAACTTGTGTACGTAAATTAGCCGTTATCCCATAAATCAACCAGATTTCTCTAAGTCTGTTGTCACTAACGGTTGACTTATGTTCGTAAATCAACCAGTTTCCCATAAGTTAGCCACATTGTTTAACTCAATTACATGATAACTATTACTCAGCGGTAACACACTTTGCAGCGCTTTACGGCTATGTTCATTAATCCACGTCAGCGATTTTTTACATGGCACCGATTTTTTTTGCTTACATGACATTAAGAAATGATAGCATTCTTGTAAATACGTTTTTTTGTTCACAACGTAATAAAAAGAAACGTTGGATGTTATAAAATGATAGTAATAAAAAAAAGGTTTGTATGAATCTGATTATATTTCCCTAAGTGTGTTGTTTAAGTCAATTTTCCTATAATTAAATTAAACATGCAATAATAAATTCAGCATATTTGATGTGGGGCAAGTTCAGAGCATACGGGGCTGAAAAACGACCCGAATTTAAAACGGGCGGGCCCGATGAGTCCGTCGCAACAACCCTATTTCAAGACAATACCAAAACTTGAGAACGCAGAGCTCACAAATCCCGACATGTTGAGAAGAAAACCCACTAAGATCCAACTCAAAATCGAAGACCGCGAAGAACTTGAGCAAGCCCTCAAATCAGAACCAACCGCCGCTCCGTCTTCATCCTCCCTCCTGCAACTCATCGACCCAAAACATCAAAACCCTTCTGCCAAATCTAACCGAATCGGCCTCTCCTCTTCCTAAACTCAATCATCCATGGAAGTCGAAGTCAAGCTCCGTCTCCTTACCGCCGCTGCTCATCTACGCCTCACCACTCTCCTCACTACCTTTCACCTCAAAACCCTCTACCAACGCAACCTTTTCTTCGACACACCCAAGAACGACCTCTCCCACCGCCGTGCCGTCCTCCGTCTTCGTTTCCTCCAGAATGCTTCGGCCTCGGTGGCTACTCCGCCGCGTTGTATCCTCTCTCTCAAGGCGAAACCAACTCTGGCTAATGGGATAAGCCGCGTGGAGGAAGACGAAGAGGAAATCGATGCTGGATTAGCCAAAGAATGTGTGGATTCTCCGTCTAAGCTTTCAGCTTTTGGATCTAGGGTTTTGAAAAGGGTTAGAGAGGAATATGGATTCAAAGATTTTCTAGGGTTTGTTTGTTTGGGTGGATTCGAGAATGTAAGGAATGTGTATGATTGGAGAGGTGTGAAACTTGAGGTTGATGAGACTAAGTATCCTTTTGGGAATTGCTATGAGATTGAGTGCGAGACAGATGAACCAGAACGTGTTAAGACAATGATCGAGGAGTTTCTTACATTGAACAAAATTGAGTTTGAGGATTCGGACTTGACGAAGTTTGCTATTTTCCGATCAGGAAAGCTTCCTTGACAGATGGTTAGTTGTCTCCTTTGATCTTATCTTTTTTGCCCATTGTTTTGATTGAGTTCGCCGGTAAACGTATATATCATTTAAAGTCAAGCTGGTTTCTTATGAAATGATTTCTATTAAATTTATAACGTTTTTGCTAGCTTTTTTATAGGATTGCTTGTTTGCCTTATTGTAATTGAAAGGTCGTGAATTTGTGAATTTCCATAATGAACATCTTCTAATTCTGTGTTAGGCTCTATAAAACTTAAACCCTTGACACCTTGGTATACCTCTTACCAGCAGCAACTGAATGAGATGTACCGAAGTAGGTCAGGCATTGAGTAAATTTCACTTCACGAACTAGAGTTCATTAAACTCGTCACTTGTCAATCCTGCAATGTATATATATACCGCCCCTCTGGTGTGCAACAAAAGATTAAAATCTTCACATGGATGCTGTGAAAAGCTTCCTCTAATATTTTGTTTTTGTGTTTGATTCCATAAATCTTACCATACTATGATGTGGCATTGAATAGGTGGAGTATCGTGAGATTGAAGAAACGGTGGATATAATTTGAAGGCTGGTTTATCGGTTTATGAGATTCGGTGTCCATTATGATCAAGTTGTATTGATTACAATAAAGTTTATTACTGAATTTGATGATCTCAGTTTGCATTATTTCTTTAGACCATTTGAATGTACTCATGAGCCGTAGCTCTGGAATTGTTTCCTTATATTTTACACGTTGCATCGCGTCTTGATACACTTCATATATCTCATTGTATCGCTTCTTATAGTTCATATATCTGCGGAAACTCTACGTACAAATAATACAGAGATGGGTTGCAAAAGTAATTAGTTAGGTTCGAAATTTTATAATGACACCATTTGTTTTAGTTAAAGTATAAAATTTTATAATCACAACATTCGTTTTTACTTTTTAGTTAAGAAATTTTATAACCACACAATTTCTTTTAGTTAGGTATGAAAATTCATAGCCACACCATTTCACAATTTCAGTTCAAACACAGGCGACAGATAAATCTTTGTGGTCAAAAGCCAAAACGAGAGTGCCACAAGATAAGATGACATAGTAATACAAAACTGCATCTTTGTAGTCAAAAGCCAAAACGAGTGTTCCACAAGATAAGATGACATAGTAATACACTACTGCAACACTTCAAACACGATCAAACTGAAATACAACGGTACCACAAGTTAACCAACGTTTAGTGACTTTGACTTTTCAGTCTTCTTTTTTGTCAGCTACCCATTTAAACAATATCGAGTGTTGGTTAGACGAGCCGATTCTCCGAACAGTACCTCCGTCTATCCGTGTATGATCTATATGGGAGAAGATATATCCGCTGGTTCTCGCTTCTTTCACTAATGAGTTCGCCCGACCATTCTTACTCCGAAAAATATGAATCACGCTTACGTCCTGAAGTCCTCTTGTAGTCTCTAGAACAACTCAATTTTTGACGCGAAATCTGACTAGTCTATCTGATTTGTAGTCATGTCCAATAGATCTGAACAGGCTGTCTCGAACCGGATAAAGGTTATCCTACTATCTCTCATGCATGAAGTTGTCCAAAGTAAACCTTCAATCTCAGTATGTAAGGCTGAGTGACTCCTGCCGCATACCCGTAATCCAAAAGATTAAGAACCCATTTGATCTTTAAGACTCCACCCTAGGTCACTAACACTGCCATTATCGATCTATGAGACATCAATTTGGCTAGTAGGGATCCGAGTTATCCAAGGGGGCATTTTGTCAACCTTTGTAGAAGGAGGGTCCTCATGATCCTCATTCGTTTCCTCCTTATCGTTAGCATTTTTCCAACATTCCGCCACAAGGGACGCAAGTTGAAGAGTGTCAATCGGGGATACGAATTTCCCATTAAAGAGTTTGTCGTTCCACGCCGTCCAGATGTACCAACAGATCCATGGGAAGGTATAAAATTGTAGTCTCATTGGAGCCACCTCTTTTCTCTTCCAAAACAAAAAGTTCATGTTTTGGTATATAAATGTACTCATGAAGTAACCCGGAAGGGATAAATAGTCCGATAAGGCCCAAACTTGTAAAGCTGGGGGCATTCAAAAAGAAGATTGTTAATCGCCTCCACTGGGCCAGCACATCTAGGACAACTCATATCCGCGCCCATGTGTCTATAAGTGAGCCTCTGTGCCATCGCCACACAGCCCGAGACAGCTGCCACAAGAAATGCTTCATCTTACTTAGGGATTTCATCTTCCACACATGACTCTGAAGGCTCGTGATACTCGGTTCCAGAACTAATTCATGTGTAAGACTCTGTTTGGTCGATCGTAGGAGATCTGACATGGTGTGTTTATTGTTGTACCAGGGTATGAATATCCTAAACAATAAACTATCAAATTAACCCTAATCTTAACACGCAAATAAAACTCTTGCCAAGAGAGATCAGGTGTAGTACTTAGGGATCGAATCCACAGAGAACAATGACACACAATAGATTTCTTATTTCTAAAGACTAAGTTAGGTAGATATATATATCACGAGATTTGATATGTTCACCAAGCTAATTAGACCAGCTCTCGCATGCGTCTAACAACCTAGTTCAATGGAGTCTAATCTGGCACAAAACTTACTTTCATATTCGTCCATGTGCTACTTTCGAGATCCTAGTTAGATACTCTAGAATGAAAGCATTAAGAACAACTCAATTGATGGATATTAAATTAACCTTGCAATCCTACTTTTGGGCTAATCCATGATTGTCATCATTTAACCCTAAATCTAGTTGATAACTACTCAAACATAATTAATGTAAGAGCAATAGTCTAAATGTAATGCATAGATATAATACTCGGGTTCGAATACAAATCTCTCTAAGGAGTTATGAATCTTCTCCCATAGAAACCTTAAATCTATAATAGAAAACTAAACTCTCTCCTCTCTCTCTCCACACTTTTTTCTGTGTGTAATACATAAAACATAAATATAAAACCCTAAAATCTTCGTCATTTGTCTCCAACTTGGGCTTGAAATCGGCTGTCAGTTAATTGGCTATCGATCGATGGCGAGTGTACAACATCGATCGATCTTGGTCTTGTAACATTGGTCGATGAAAAGGTTGTGTCGTCGATCGACGACTGTCTTGTACTTCGCCGCTCTAATTGATCAGCTATGGATTGTTCTCCTCTAAATGTTCCAAAAGCTCTAAGTATCTCCATGTATCTCCAAAACTTACCTGGACCTGTAAAAACCTTAAAACATAGCCTAGACACACATAATTGACCCCAAATGGAGCCTATAACATGGCATAAAATTGGTAATAACTAGGTTATATCAAGATCATAGCTAGATTTAACTGAATACACTCCTGATTTTCTATGGTTCCGAACATATCCATCTAGATTTAGAGAACGAGAAGGTTTTAGTCCAAGTATCAAAGAGACATCATCTGGGTTAAAGAATTCCTCTAAAAGTTGGAGATCCCACTCTTTGGTATCATTCCTAATAAATGATTGAACAAGAAGTTGGGGCAGTGTGTAAACAATGTGGTCAGCAGGTTTAGGTGGTTTAGCAACTGCGTTTGGAACCCAAGAATCACTCTAAACTCTCGTATTTCAACTTGTACCAGTTGTTTTCCGTAAACCCGATATGAGTAAAGGTTTTGCTGCCATGATACTACACCATCCATGTGATGGTGAATATATTCTCCGATCTTCCAAAGGAGAGGTATGATTGTAGTACCTCCTTTCAGAACACGCGTCCATAAAGAATTTGGGTAATTAATTAGTCTCTACAATTGTTTGCAAGAAGCTTTGTATTGAATTCATGGAGATTTCAAAAACCTAGTCCCCCAGATCTCGTCCCATGCTATCTAATGTAAACATCTCCTGTTTTGCCTCGAACTCCACTAATAGTTAGAAATCGTGCTTCTTAATTTATTAGTAATGCCTTTTGGAAGCAAGAAACACGACATTACAAATGTCGGGACTGCTTGAGCCACATATTAACTTTAACTTCTTTTCCTCCTTTGGATAGGAGTCTTGATGACCATGTGTTAGTTCGCCTATTGAGTCGATCCTATACAAAGGAGAAAACTTTCATCTTCGACCTAAAAATTTGCTCATGTAATCCTAACTAACTCCCCATGTCTCCTTCAGAAGAAAAACCTAAGACCTCTTTTATATCTTGTTTAAGTGTAACATCCACTCGGTTTCCAAAAATCATCGAGGATTTCGTCGCATTTAGTCTTTGTCCTGATGCTTTCCCATATATGTCTAAAATGTCCATGATCTCCATGCATTGGCTCAAATCCTCCTTACAGAAGAAAAGACTGTCGTCTTCAAAAAGGAAATGTGAGATCTTTGGACTCGCTCTAGAAACACGAAGGCCCACAATCTTCTTCTCCGATTCTGCGCCGTTTAAAAGGGAGATAAACGCCTCTGTACACAATATGAACAAAAAAGGGGAAAAGGGGGTCTTCTTGTCTCAAACATCTCATTGGTAATATTCACCCTCTTGGTTCTCCATTGATAAAAACTTGATATGTGACCTACGGGACACAACACATAATGAGGTCAACTAGTCTCTCATCAGAACCCATCTTCAACATCAACGCTGCTATGATACTACATTCCACTATATCGTAAGCTTTTCTCATATCTGTTTTAATAGCCATAAAGCCTTCCCTACATTTGTGGGAACCGAAATTCGCACTGACAAATTCCGCAAAATAAGGAAAGTCAAAACAACCCTAACTTTCTTAGAGGTCCGGATTATCTGCGAGAGCCAACGACAAGTAACCAAATAAATGTGGAAAATATGGAAAGATAACAAAACGAATTTAGAAAAAAATAGAGACAAAAGCTTACAAGAAGCTTGTCTGGAAATGGGATTACAAACAAAATTGGATGATACAGACAGTAAAACATAACTAAGTTTGCTAGCATAACCATGCATGTCAAATAAACCTATGTGAGCCGCAACTCGCTTATCGATAGACGAAAAAGACGAAAAAGGATTAAAAGATTTTGGACTAAACCTTATGAAAGGTTGCCTACATACCCCTTTCGAGGTTCAAGCCGAATGTAGTTCAATGGAATATTGGAACAAGAGATCGAACTGCCCGTGCCAGTTCATCTAGTAATCGAGTGCCAGACATATAAACCGAACTTGTCGAGAATAAAGCCTAGGGTTTCTAAGTGCAGAGAGTTCTTAGAATCTTGAGAATTGTGTGGTCGTTGGCTTGGCTCCCCTTATATATGCCTCCAAGTTCGGCCGTCTTTCCTTTTCTACCCTTGATTCGAGTTTATTTATCCGCAGAAATATTCCATTTTCTCTCCATCTTCCTGATTATCCTTGAAACCTGACATGTATCTTCTTTTGACAATACTAGATAGACCGTCATAGTAATTTTGGGCTCATTCTCGTTTAAAATCGTAAGTGGGATTTAGCCGTGTTTTAGACCTTTTTAGGCCGTTTTTAGACTTAAGCTCTTTTACCTTTTTCTTTCGGAGAAGTTGACACTGTGTGTTTATTGTTCTAGAAGGGTATAAATATCCTAACCAATAACTGTCAAATTAACCATTAATCCTAACACACAAAACAATACTTTCGCCAAGAGATATCAGGTGTAGTACTTAGTGATCGAATCCACAAAGAGTAATGTCACACAATAGATTTCTTATTTCTAAGGATTGAGCTCGGTATATATATATCAGTAGTATTTAATAAATTTAAGGAGATATTCCTTATTAGAAGGTGTAGATGCAATATGGAAATATGCTAGTAACGTAAATATGGAAATATGCAATTAAACTAACTAGATGCAAATGTAAATGTGCTAGCTTAGGGTTTCAAGCTTAATTGATTATAGCGAATATGAAGCACGAGAATGTAAATATTCTAGAACTCAAATATTAAATATTCAGACCCTTTTAACTCCAACTCTCATATGCGAGCAAAAGGAAAGACCATCGATCGACGGCTGAGGCCTGATGTCGATCGACGGTGAAATCTGAAGGAAGTGTGAACGAGAACTGATATGTTCACCAAACTAATTAGACCAGCTCTCGCATGCGCCTAACAACATAGTTCAATGGATTCTATTCTGGCACAGAACCTACTCTCGTAATCGTCCATGTCCTACTTTTGAGATCCTAGTTAGCTACTCTAGAATGCAAGCATTAAGCACAATTCAATTGATGAAAATTAACTTTAACCTAACAATCCTACTTTTGGGCTAATCCATGATTGCTATCATTCAACCCTAAATTTAGTTGATAACTACTCAGACATAATTAGAGTAAGAATAATAATCTGAATATAATGCATATATAAAATACTGGGGTTCCAATACAAGTCTCCCTAATGAGTTATGAATCTTTTCCCTAAAAGCTCTAAAACTATCATAGAATGCTTGTGCAACCTTGCACACATGGACCCCTCGCTGCCCCCTCTCTTACTCACTCCCACCTTTTTTGGTGTAATACATAAGGTAAAACCCTAAAATCTAGGTCAAAACTCGTCCAAGGGTAATCTTGTAATTGTGTGTCTTGTTTCTAACTTGGGCTTTGGATTAGCTGTCCGCGAATTTGTCATCGATCGATGTCAAGTGTTCAGCATTGATTGATCTTAGTCTTGTACCATCGATAGATGAAAAGGGTGTGTCATCGATCGACGACTATCTTGTACTTCGACTCTCTCAATGATCAGCTAAGGATTATCCTCTTCTAAATGCTCCAAAAACTCTAAGTATCTCCATATATCTCCAAAACGTACCTGGACCTGTAAATACCTCAAAACATAGCCTCGACACACATAATAGACCCCAAATAGAGCCCATATCATGGCCTAAAACTGGTAATAAATAGGCTATATCAGAAGTCACCTTTAGTATGATGTTGGTTCTATGGGATGATGACAATAAGTCGTATAGTCGAGATAATAGTGGTGTCAAGCTAATCGTTATCGTTTTATACGATTGATTAGGATCCATACGATAAAATATGCCTTTGATATTTTTATCGTAAAGTTTCAACGGTAATTATAATCGAGATTAAACAAGAAACAGTTCAGTCGAGGCCCGAAGGGGGAGACTGGTCGCCATATTGTCTGTCCTACTCGCCATATGGCGAGTTGGACGTGGTCTGTCTTACTCGGCATATGGAGAGTTGGACGTTGTCCGTCTTACTCGCCATATGGTGATTTGAACAAGGTCCAATCTACTCGCCATACGGGACTGCACAGGGATATACGACAAACATTCTGGTATTCGGCAGCTGTAATTGTGTGCACACACATGGTAATTTCTCGTGTTTGAAATGCCGGCATGTGCACTTTCTCCCTTCCAAGCTAACAACATGCAAAGACTCCCTAGAAGATCCATTTGTAAATTCATGGTGATCAGCATAAATCCTTTGTATGATCAGCATCAATCTTTTGTACCGTAAACAGTTTGACGGCAGTAACACGACCTATTATAAATACAGAATAGAAAATGTTACGGCTGAGTTATGAACTGTTATGCCTGTTTTATGAACTTTTACGGCTGACTTATGAACTTTTACGACTGAGTTACATGTAGTAGTTTCTCTACACCACGCGTAAGGGTGGTTGGCTACGAATTAGCATCCTCTCTCCGGTCACCAAACCATCTGGTAATCATTCTAATAGTTTGAATATGTTAAAACTTATAGCATTTGAAAATGCTCTTTTCATTGATTCTGCTATGTTTGTAGTCATCAAATTTTACCTTTCACCCGAGAAATAAACACGGACCACAGTCAGACATCAGCTCTTTGGAGGTAGCCATGAATTTCAGATTATTCGCTTCAGTCTGCTTGAACATTGCAGTAAAGTCATGCATATTAATGCCTCTTGCTTCTTTCTTCACTAGACGAAATACATATTTTCCTTTGTACAATCCAAAATTTTCTTATATAAATAGTAGGTGCATATTCCCCAAGAAGGCAACATATACACATTTCCTATCGTTTTCCTATAGATTTATGCATATCCGAGATCATTGCAAGATCAGGAATCAAAAGTTTTAGTTGCGTAAAAAACCAGTGCCACGAGTCATCATTTTCAGTGTCAACCACACCAAAGGCTATTGAAAAAAATCTGAAAGTTACTGTCCTAAGCTAGTGCTGTGAGAAGGGTCCCTTTGTATTTACAATTAAGAAACATATCGTCGACAGTCATAAGTTTTCGCAAGAAAGGAAACCCATTCATGCTCGCACCAAACCCAGGGAACACATACATGAATCTTCCAAACTCATCGATTTGAAGACGCGTAATTGTATCAAGATTTTCCCATATTATCATGTATAAGTAAGAAGACAAGTTTTCAAACCCACTCTCAGGAGTTCCCTCATCGTTTTTCCTTGCAAATCTCAGCATCCTATATGATTTCTAATAATCCATCTGTCCACATGAAAAACAATACAAATAAGTCAGCCGCACCGTAGAATTAAGTCAGTCACAGTGTTAATATAACTCAGCCATATCTTTAATATAACTCAGCCCAGTCGTTTAAATAACTTAGCCGTATCTTTAATATACCTAGGCCAATCGTTTAAATAACTCAGCCGTAACTTTTTAATTACCTTTACACCAAACTGCTTATTGATAGTTATTCCGACACTCCTAGGTCGAACGGACGGACAAACGTCACCAAGAAAGTCCATGTACAACTCTCTTAAAATATCTGGTGTTGCTTTTCGAGATCAATTAGAACGCTCAGTTTCAGAACATGCATAATCCGATTCGTAAATACAAATATAAAATGGCGGGGAAGCCCCTTGTGCAAAAGCACAAACTCTCCAGAGACATCAATCAACCCAACATGAAACAGTGAGTGTATCTGAACTGGATATGTCTACATCAAAATCAAATTGATCCCTCACTGTAAGAAGTTTTAGTCGTCTCTCCATATTGGCTTTACTCTCGTATCGTTTTCCTACCACAGGGTTTAGCGAAGACATCTCCAACCTTAGAACCTCCGGATTCCTTTTAGATTCGCTCATCGAGAAGTTCTGAGATCTTTTCTTAGGAGGTAGAGTCGGTGAATCTTTGTCTTGGGTTGGAGACTCACCGTATGAGATGAAGTTATCATCTTCAGATGAAAAACCATCCGAGTCGTCGAACATATCAAATCGTCTTTCAAATTGATATAGTCTATCTATTACCAGTTTTAGACCATGTTATAGGCTCTATTTAGGGTCTGTTATGTGTGTTTAGGCTATGTTTTGAGGTCTTTACAGGTTCAAGTACGTTTTGGAGATACTTGGAGCTTTTGGAGCATTTGGAGAGGATTAATCCATAGCTGATCATTGAAGAGAATTAAAGTACGAGATTACCATCGATCGACGACACAACATTGGCGTCGACCGATGTTACATGACCAAGATCTATCGATGTTGCACAGCTGCCATCGATCAATGTCTAGTTCGCAGACAGCCGACTTTCAAGCCCAAGTTATAAACATGACACAAGATTACAAGATTACCCTTGGACGAGCTTT
Organism: Moricandia moricandioides; assembly: GCA_905132885.1. NCBI lineage: Eukaryota > Viridiplantae > Streptophyta > Magnoliopsida > Brassicales > Brassicaceae > Moricandia > Moricandia moricandioides. The sequence goes on along the minus strand of CAJHQQ010000926.1, from coordinate 116,321 downwards.
GACCTAGACTTTAGGGTTTTATATATACTTTATGTATTGCACTATTCTAGGTGTGCGAGTGAGGAGTGCTAGTGTATTCTAAGTGTTATTTGAACCCCATTATTTTATCTATGCATTTTATTAAGATTATTCTTACTTCAATTATGTCTGAGTAGTCATCAACTAGGTTTAGGGTTTATCAATGGTACTGATGGATTAACAATAGAATTGTTAAGGTCATTATTAGATTTATTAATAGAATTGTATTTATTGCTTGTTTTCTAAAGTAGCTAACTAGAACCCTGATAATAGGATAGTTAGGCGCAAACGAGAGCATGGTCTACTACCGAAATCTATTTTGTTGAGCTATGTTTCTAGAAACAAACAAGAATTGATTTAGCCAATCTAGTGAACTTATCGAGCTAGGTCATAACGCTTGATTCATCAATCGACGCAGGATCATTCCCATCGATTGATGGTCATTCTGTGTCACCAAGCGAGAGCTGAGACATTGGACTTGGTCAATAGATTAGGAGCGAATGCGAGAGCTGGTGTCTCTTACATTAGATTTCAATTTCTATGATTAAATACCTTTAACTTCCATCTACTATAATCCAGTTGCCTGAAACCCTATATCTAGCATACTTCCATATTTACATTACTAGCATATTTCCATATTTACATTACTAACATATTTCCATACTTAACATTACTAGCATATTTCCATATTGTATCTATACCTTCTAATAAGGAATATTTCCTTGACCTGATTACTTGCTACCAATATATATATAGGTAACTAGCTTAGCCTTTATAACTAAGAAATCTATTGTGTGTCATTGTTCTCTGTAGATTTGATGCCTAAGTACTACACCCGATCTCTCTTTCTAGGACTTAGTCTAGGTTTGTTACTTTCAAGGTTACTGATTTTTCTTTTTCTTTGTTTTTCAGGTGCATGCAAAAGAGTACCAGGAGCAACAAAGGACAAGACTTACTATTCTCTGACCTACAGCAACTCGAACGCACGATCCGCATCGACCGACGACATCCCTTCAGCATCGACCAATACATCTTTTTAGATAACATCAACCGGAATCAGAACTCAACCATCGATCGATACCAGACCTCTAGCATCGACCGATATTGATCACTTAGCATCGATCGACAGCATCTCATCCGCATCGATCGACGACAGTAGACGAGTTCAGATGGTTGCGCCTATAATTGTGGTTCAGAATGAGAATGGAGACTTGCATGACCCCAACGGCCATCTGCGTAATGCAGAAGGTCAAAGGATAAACGATCAAGGGGCTATAATCCCTGAAGCAGAAGCAGACGCTGCAATAACTCAACCTGAAGCTAACGCCCAAGCTGCTCAGAGAACGCTGGCTGACTACAACTGTCCAGACCAGTACTACGCCAACAGATCCGCCATTCGCCTCCAGCTCTTCAGAGAAACGATTTTGAGATCAAGCTCTTTCACTTCGGACTTGTAGCGTAGACACCTTACCATGGGTTGCGACACGAGCACCCTATGGATCATTTGGAGCGATTTCAGGATCTAGTGACTGCTATTAAAGCCAATGGAGTCCCTGAGGACTATCTTTTCTGTAAGCTCTTCAAGTACTCACTTGCTGGAGAAGCTAGCAGCTACCACCAGGATCTCTGACATCCTGGACTGACATTAAGTACGCTTTCTTGCATAACTTCTTTGATGACGCAAGAGTAGAAGATCTGAGGAGCAAAATTGCTACTTTTTCACAAGACCCTTCAGAGTCTTTCAGAAGCTCATGGGTCAGATTCAAGTCATACTAGAGAGACTGTCCACATCATGGGTTCAACGAAGTGCAACTTCTTAGAACTTTCTTCAGAGGTATTGGACTGCAGTACCAGATGGCTTTGGACACAGCTAGTGAAGGAAATTTCAGCACTAGGAGCCCTGAAGAAGCTACAAGATTGATCGAGAATCTAGCATCTAGCAGCAGTACCAAGAACACCGATTTTGAGAGGAAGAAATCAACTCCAAAAATAAGCAAGGAGCAGATTGAAGAGGTAAAAGCAAAGCTGGATAGTGTCCAGAATATTTTCAGAAAACATGTTACTTTTGCAGAGGTATAAGCGATAAAGTCTGGAGAAGATGAGATTGAAGAAGAGGATGTGAACTACATCGATGGGAATGGTTTCCAGAGACAAGGAAATCCAGGTTTCAGCAGGAACTCCTATGGTGCTGGTCAAAGGAGTAACTTTAATCAGAGTTCACAGTGAAATCCCTTCAACAACGATAGGACATATGGATTCTCCTACTACCAAAATCCTCCTCCATAAACTCAAGGAAGGCAAGATTGAAGCAATGGTTGATATAGTCTTAGAGAGACAGCAGAAGATGACTGTAGATTTCAACGAAAAGATAGATGGTCTGTACCTCAACCTCAACACCAAGTTCGAAAACCTCAGCACACACGTGAAGAAGTTGGAGAACCAAGTGATGCAAACAAGTGAGAGCATTAGGAGACATGAGAGCTTGATTAAAGAGAAGATGGAGACTGGGCAAGGGCACCACGTCAATGCATTAATTGATGAGGATTTCTGGCAAGAAGTGAAACCCAAAGACAGAAACTTTCGTGTGGAAAATTCTATACCACTCAGCAATTCCCATCCGCGTCGATCGACACAAGACGACGAGCATCGACCGACGGTGAAACCAACAGAATCGATGGCCTCATGCGAATCAACTAACATCGATTGACTCCAAGCTCACGATATATGTATGAACCGATCCTGGCTCATTAGCCCAACTTGGATCTGCAGCCTTACTTGCGTAATACTAGATCGTTCTAGTTCATTCCCATGTCTTATATTTTGCTCTGTCAATTTTCAATCATATGAGGTTCATTCGTTCGATTCATGTAACTCAGTAAACATCTAAGGTCAGATAGAAAGAAATAGTCATTGCATAGATATAAACTTGAGATTCAATACATAAGTTCAGTTTGCACTATAGGCTATCATAAGTTTGTTCCTAATCCGATCTACCCACACACCACACGTCTTCACACGGCTGGAGTCTTCATGGTTCCTTAGCCTTACCACGATCCATGTCAGATCCTTGGGTGTACGCTCTGGAGTGCGCATACCCTTCTCCAGTTCCTTCTCATTGGCTCTGGTTCCCATCATGGATCGATTACACTTCCCACCGACCAACTTCCGATTGCAAGTAAACCACACTACACACGGCCTTTCCCTGATCACCTTCTTTCTTTCTTTCTTTCTTTCTTTCTTTCTTTCTTTCTTTCTTTCTTTCTTTCTTTCTTTCTTTCTTTCTTTCTTTCTTTCTTTCTTTCTTTCTTTCTTTCTTTCTTTCTTTCTTTCTTTCTTTCTTTCTTTCTTTCTTTCTTTCTTTCTTTCTTTCTTTCTCTCACGAATTGGGAAGATTTTTCCCTTAAGAAAATTGTGTCAAATCCCGACTCCAAGGGTCTATATTTATAGATAGAACTCGGCCAACAACTGCATGGGTGAACAGACATGACTTGTTGGCCGAAAGGGTGCAACTGGTACTCTTCCCACCCTTTTGCTACAACTGCCCCTTTCCTTCTGTTTGGCTGGTCGATTATATGCCCATAAGGCTTTCCCACAAGCCCTACCTCAGTACCCAAGCCCACAAACCCATCAGATCCCCTTAGGCACCATGACCGGTCTCATAATCGCCCATGACCCGAGCCCATGGTCGAGTTGGCAACACTCCACCGAGCTGAGATGAGCTGACCGCTAGCTGCCCTAGCTGAGTGAGCTAGTAGTCCAGCTACTGGAGCTGACCCAAGTTTGTGTGAGCTACACTGAGCTGACCCAAGTTTGTGTGAGCTACACTAAGCTGTCCTGAGATTGACTAGTGCGTCTCCTTGCACCATGGCTGAGCCCTAAGGCTTTATATAGAATCAGGGACATGACAAGTCTCCCCCACTTGGAATGGATTCGTCCTCGAATCCGATCCTAGCCTTGTTTCCATGTCAAACTGACTAAACCACTCTGGGTAATCAGCCTTCTTTCTCGATTCCGTTTCCCATGTGACTTGCTCACACCCACTACACTCCCCAAACGACCTTGACCATTGGAATGGTCGTCCTTTTCATTGCCTTTTCCATTCTGTCTACAATCCGAACCGACCTTGTTTCTAAGGTGAGGTTCGTGCCTAGATCAGATGGAATCTCTGGTATAACAATGTCTTGTTCGAATAGACATTTCCTCAATTGAGATACATGGAATACATTGTGAAAGGCATCCATTTCAGTGGGAAGGTTCAGTTTGTAAGTTACTGCTCCAACTCTTTCTATGTTCCGAAATGGTCCCAAGTACCTTGGATCCAATTTCCCTCGTCCTGATACTCTTTTTCGACCTTTAAGAGTGATATTTTGAGATAGACCATTTCACCTATTTCAGACTCCACATGCTTCCTTCACTTATCTGCATAAGTCTTATGACGATCATGTGCTTCCTTCATCTTGTCCTTGATGAACTTGATCTTTTCCGTGGTTTCCTCCACAATCTCAGGTCCTATCATGCTGTGCTCCCCCACTTGGGTCCAGCATAATGGTTTCCTACAAGGCCGCCCATAAAGCGCCTCTTATGGTGACATACCGATGCTCGTATGGAAACTATTATTGTATGCAAACTCCACCAAGGGTAAGTGTCTCTCCCAAGACTCTCCCCAGTCCAAGACACACGCCCTTAGCATGTCCTCTAATGTCTGGATAGTCCTCTCTGAATCACCATACGTTTGTGGATGATAAGAAGTACTCATGTTCACCCTCGTTCCCAAAGCCTTTTGAAAAGCTTTCCAGAAATAAGATGTAAACCGAGGATCCCTATCCGTAACAATACTGGCTGGTACACCATGTAATCGTACCTCCTCATCCATGTAGACTTGTACCAAGGGTTCCACACCATCAGTCTTCTTGATGGGTATGAAATGTACTGACTTGGTTAAACGATCGACCACTACCAAGACCGCATCCTTCTGTTTCCTAGTTATAGGGAAACCAAACACAAAGTCCATAGTGATGTGATCCCACTTTTATTCGGGAATGGGCAGGTTCTGAAGTAGTCCACTAGGCACTTGGTGTTCAGCCTTGACCAGTTGGAAAGTTGGACACTTAGCCACCCATTCAGCAACATCATTTTTCATTCGAACCCAATGGTAATATCTCTTGATATCCTTGTACATTTTGTTCAATCCCAGGTGAACAGAGAACTTAGATCTATGAGCTTGTACCATGATCTCTTCTTTAAGTTCCCGAACACTTGGAAAACTGACCCTCCCATGGACCAGGATCGTACCATCTTGTGTCACTTGATACTCCGTCTTATTATTCAAAGCAACCTTCTGGAGATTCTCATCCAGTCTTTGTGCTTGTCTGATCCTGGTAAGGAGATCAGCCTGGTTCACTTCCTCTAAATCCAGTGGCTCGTCCTCGCTGGCCATTGTATTTAGATGCAATGACCATACCAATCCTTCTAATACCTCGGCTTCCTTCTCAGATGATACTTCAGCTCTCCTAGGACTTAAAGCATCAACCACTAAATTTGCCTTACGTGGATGGTAAGTTATGTCCAGATCATAATCTGCCAAAAACTCCATCCATCTCCTTTGTCTCAAATTCAACTCGGGTTGAGTGAAGATATACTTGAGAATCTTGTGGTTGGTTAGGATCTGAACCTTGGCACCATACAAGTATGATTGCCAAATCTTGAGGGCAACCGCGGCCATTTCCAGGTCATGGGTTGGTAATTCCCCTCATGTTTCCTCAACTGTCTTTGAGGCGTATGCAATGACCTTTCCATGTTGGGTCAGTACACATCCCAGTCCCGTGATAGAGGCATCCGTGTACACCACATATGGTTTGTCAGCCTCAGGCAACACCAGTATAGGTGCACTGGTAAGCATGTCTTTCAAAGCAGAGAAACATCTCTTGCACTCCTCTGACCATACAAACTTTACATCATTGCCCGTTATTCGTGTCATGGGGTGAGCCAGACTTGCAAACCCCTTGACAAACTTTCTGTAATACCCAGCAAGGCCTAGGAAACTCCTAACCTCCGTAGCACTCTTGGGTTGAGGCCAGTCCCAGATAGCTTTGATCTTTTCCGGTTCGATTGAGACCCCTGGTCGGATACAATATGCCCAAGGAAACCAACACTTCTTTGCCAAAAACTACACTTGCTAAATTTGGTAAATAGTTGTTGTTCCCTCAATCGACCAAACACTGCCCTTAGGTGCCTTTCATGGTCTTCCTTACTATTGGAATATACACGTATGTCATCAATAACGATGATTACAAATTCATCCAAGAAATCTCGAAAGATACCATTCATCATCTTCATGAATGCTGCTGGTGCATTGGTCACTCCAAATGGCATGACCACAAAATCATAGTGGCCATACCTGGTCCGGAAGGTTGTCTTTCTGACATCATTTGGTTCAATTGGGATCTAATGATACCCTGGAACCAAATCAATCTTGGAGAACCACTTTGCACCTTTGAGCTGATCCAACTACTCATCTATTCGAGGCAATGTGTACTTGTTTTTTCACAGTCACCCGGTTTCACCCTCGATAGTCAATACACAACCTGAAACTACCATCCTTATTTTTCACAGAGAGGACTGGTGCTCCCTAGGGTGATACACTTGGTCTAATAAAACCCTTTTCCAGAAACTCCTCAAGTTTCTTCTTTAGCTCGACCATCTTGGCAGGAGCCATACGATAAGGACTTTTGGATAATGGGACCGCCCCTGGTTCCAGTTCAATTATGAAGGGGTCCAACCTATCAGGGGGAATGCCCTGTAGCGCCCTAAACATATCATGGAACTCACGAACCAGCAGTATTCCCTCCGGGTCACCACCCCCTACGACCTCCTTAGTGGCGATTGTGGCTAGATAAGGGAATTTTGGATAACGGAACAGTCCCTGGTTCCAGTTCTATTATGAATGGGTCCGACCTATCAGGGGGAATGCCTTGTAGCGCCCTAAACACATCATGGAACTCCCGGACCAGCGGTATTCCCTCCGTGTCACCATCCCCTACGACCTCCTTAGTGGCGATTGTGGCCAGATAAGCTTCACAACCCTTCCTCAGCACCCTAATAAAATGGATCGCTGATACCACCAAGCATACAGAGATTGGACGTATACCTTTGAACCTGATCGGGGACGCACACCCACTCTCAAACTGCACTAACGCCCGGTGACAGTCTAGAGTGGCCCGATTCTTTCCAAGCCAGTCCATACCTAATATCACCTCATGATTCTTTAGGTGGATTACTACAATATCCATAAGCATGACCCTGTCTTGGATCACCACCGGGATGTCCTGAATCACCCCTAGTGAATTCATTACTTGCCCACTAGCTGCATTCACTACCCAAAGACAATCCCCCGTTTCCAACTGGAACAACCCCTTTCCGAGCATCCCTGGACTCACAAAACTATGTGTAGCTCCAATATCGAAAAGTACGTGTGTTTCCATACCACCACTACTTAGGGTCCCTACACATGACCCAATCTAAGTATTTAACCATTCTAAGTTCTGTACCATGCCATTTTACTGAATTGAAAAAGATCATGGTCAGTCTTATTACCAGTGATTGCTTGGAATGGTCCAGCCTTGTCCACATCTCTGGACAGCTCATACACACGCGGGGCTGATGTCTGCCCACGGTTCTGCTCTGGCCTACTAACCTCTCCTCGGTTTTCGCATGACCCGGTTGATAGCTTAGGGCAATTCTTACGGAGATGCCCCTTCTTCCCACAATAGTGGCACGTCCTGGTTTCCCCAATCGCCCCTTGCTCCTGCCTAGGGCAATCACGGGCTGAGTGATCCATTTTGCCACAACGGAGACAAGCTCCCATTGCTCTCCAGCATTCACCCCCATGGTGTTTTCCACACTTAGGGCACTCAGGCCTATCACTTGAGGTTTTACCCTCCTCAGCCTGGTCCCTCTTTCTCATACGGTCACCACTATGACCATTGGAAACCACTTGGCTCCTAGGTTTCAGCTTGCACTCCTCAGCTAGGTTAGACTCCAGCATGCCCATACTTTCAACCAACTCATAAACGGTGTTAAAGGTGTGGACCGAGCAGTAGGTTCAGACTTCAACCCTGAGGCCTCTTATGAATCGACAAATCTGGACTGACTCATCCTCTAACTCCTTACCCACATAAAGCCTCAGTCGGTTGAATTCCTCCTCATACTCTCAGACTCTCCTTCTTCCCTAGATCAGGTCCAATAATTTAGCCTCCAAACGCTCCCAAGCCTTAGCTGGGAAGTACTTGTGGTTGAACTCAACCTCAAAATCAGTGAAACGCTCAATGGTGCCACTGGTACGCTTACCAAGAGCTAACCACCAGTTGTGAGCATCGCCTTGCAAGAAGTGAACCGCAATGTCCTTCTTGTAATCCTCTGGGAAACGGGTTGAGCTAAAGTTGTGAACCAAACGGCTCCTCCACTCATCCGCCTCCAAGGGATCAACACTTCCAGAAAAGTGTTTGGTCCCTAGGCATGATATGTGCTCCAATAAGCTCAAGTAATCCACCTTCTTAGCTGCTCTAGCTGGGGGTCCAGCTCAATCACCTCAGTCACTGGTGCAACTCAGCCAATAGCCCCTGGAGCTTCCACCTGAGCTTGAGTAGATTGTCCCACCGAAGAGTTCACCATCGGTGAGATCACTTGAGTGATTGCCAACATTTGAGTTCTCATCAGCTTGAGGTCATCCCACACTTCCTTTATGGAAGGTTCAGCTACCTGGTCAACTGGCCTAACCCTTCCACCAGTTGACACATTGTTCTGTCCCGCTCGGTCTCCAGCACGGGAAGACTCCACTTCCTCTTCATGATCCAGCTCCAACTGTCTCCCAGCTTCGTCCAGCGTGTTCTCCAGCTTTACTTAGCTGATCCACAACTGTTCCCAGCTGAAATTCAGTAGGATTGAGCTGATTCTCTAGCATTTCAGCTACATTGACCCCACCCTCCAGTTGAGTAGGCAACTCCTCTTGCGGATTCAGCTCCCAAGCCTCCCCAGGATCGGTTGACTCAGCTGCATCCTTGCCTTTCTGGGACTTCTTGCCCTTCTTGCCACCCTTGGGTGTAAACTAAGTTAGTACAAGGCAATAATATAAAAGTGCAAACAATCCCTAAGACTATGCAAACAATCATACCTTACCATGAGACCCTGCCGGATGTGTGGTGACTACCCATAACCCAAAACAATCCTAGAATCAACTACGCTCTGATACTAACTTGTAAGACCCGATCCTAGCTCATATGCCCAAATAGGATCTGCAGCCTTACTTGCCCAAAACTAGATTGTTTTATTTCATTTTTATGTCTAATATTTTGCTAAGTCATTTTCGATTATATGAGGTTCATTCCATTGATTCATACAACTCAATAAACATCTAATATTAGATAGAAATAAATAGTCATTGTATAAATGTAAACTTGAGATCCAATACATAAGTTCAGTTTGCACAATAGGCTCTCATAAGTTCATTTCTAATCCGATCTACCCACACACCACACATCTTCACTCGGCTGGAATCTTCATGGTTCCTTAGCCTTACCACGATCCAAGTCAGATCCTGAAACCATACACATAACAACACAAGCATGTAAGTAAAATCCGATATCCTAACAACATATCTAACCTTGCATGGTTCGGTTCACCTATCTAAGATCCACAACCTAACCATTAAGAGCCTAAACTCATGTCCATACTCAGACTACCATCTAAGACAATCGACATTACATAACCAACAAAAGGGCAGTCTTTTCTATGGTGACCTAACCCCCTTAGCCCCAACCATCCATAGTACCACCCATGTTTCTGGTCCAAAATCAACCCCTTCCAAACATGCTCCAAAAATTAATTAAAATTCACTAAAACTTCTTATAAATCTCCACTAAGTTATTCCCATGATCAAAATCCAATGAATCCACGCGGACCATATTGAACCCGAACATGATCAGTCCGGACAAGGGCAAGGACTATGCTCCTGGTCCGGCCAAGTATTGGTCCAATACCATTGAGTCTGAACCATCAGACACAACCAGAATAAAGAGGAAAAAAATACAACAGTAAGGAAAAGAGGAGAGATGGATTCAGTCTCACCAAACCGACCAAAGCCCACACGGAATTCATCTGTGGCTAAGGAGGGTTAGATCGGACCAAACCACTCACATTGGGTGTACGCTCTGGTGTGATCATACCCTTCTCCAAATCATTCTCCTTGCCTCTGGTTCCCATCATGGATCGATCACACTTCACAAGGACCAACTTACGATTGTAAGTAACCACCCCACACATGGCCTTGCCTTGATCGCCTTTTCTCCTCTCTTTCTTTCTTTCACTCTCTCACGAATTGGGCAGATTTTTCCCTTAAGAAAATTGTGTCCAATCTCGATCCCAAGGGTTTATATTTATAGATAAAACTCAACCAACAACTGCCTGGGCGAACAGGCATGACTTGTTCGCCGAAAGGGTGCAACAGGTACCCTTCCCACCCTTTCGCCATAAAATGCCCCTTCCTCTTGTTGGGCTGGTCGAATATATGCCCATAAGGCTTGCCCACATATCTTACCTCATTACCCAAGCCCAGAACCCATCAGATCCCCTAGGCAAACATGGTCGGCCTCATAACCGCCCATGACCCGAGCCCCATGGTCAAGTCCCAACACTCCACCGAGCTGAGGTGAGCTGACCACTAGCTGCCCCAGCTGAGTGAGCTAGTAGTACAGATATTGGAGCTGACCCAAGTTGATGTGAGCTAAACTGAGTTGCACTGAGCTTGTCCTAGCTGATCAAGCTACCTAACACTCCACCTAGCTTAGGTGAGCTGGTCTCTAGCTGTCCCAGCTGAGTCATCCAGTGCTCCAGCTACTGGAGCTGACTCACACTTCAGTGACCTATCTTGAGCTGCACCACACCTCACCTAGCTGCCATAACACTTATCCAGCTCTATTTCCCTTGTCTATACCTCATTTTGGTTAAGTCTCAGCCTTCTGATGCCCTTAACCCACATACCCAGCCATGATACGCTTGTCTTTAGGTCTTATGATATGACTGGTGCAGATCTTCGCACCATGGCTATTACCAAAGGCCTTATCCGAAATCAGGGACATGACAGGCCTGACTTAATTCGAGACTGAATCAAGCCCAAGTTCCACATATTACAGAACTACCCCTGGCCACCTTTATACCTAATATTTGTAGGTTTTGCCGCTTTCTTGGGCAAACAACCACCGTACAACTTACCATCATTCATAGTTATTTTCAGAAGCTTTTTGTAGTTTTGGAGAGAATATCAAGACTAATTTAGAGATTTGTATTGGAACATTATTGTTTTCTTACTCTATCTATTTATGCAATACATCTAGTTCATCTTTATGTCTTGTTTAATTATGTTTGCGTAGTTACCTTATTAAATTAAGGGTATATTAGGGTTTAGATGAATTATCGAAACATAAAAATGCTAGGGTGATTTATAAGGATCCTTCATCAAAATTGGTCTAACTGCTTTTGTTTTAGATTAACTAACTAGAACCTTGAACCTAGGATAATTAACAACCGCGAAAGTGGGTTCTAATTCCTGATAATAATTCTACTGAGCTAGGTTGTTACGCGCATGCGGCGGCTGGCTTACTTAACCTAGTGAACATATCGATTAGGGAGTTAATGCTTGTTTAAGGAAGTATCGATCGACATTTTAGTATCGATCGATACTCGTTCCTTGTTCGCACGCACAAATGGAACATATGACTTAGTCATCTGGTTAGACTTGCAGCAAAATCTAGATATATTACTATTGCATTGGAGTTCTAGGACGGTTCATCACACATCCTTAGCATCTGTAACTCATAATAATGATTGCATGAAACCATATGTCTAACTGCTTTCCCATATATCTTACAAATAACTTATTACTTGTTTACTGTTTTATTTACTGCCTAAATATTAATTGTCTAGCTTAATCTAAATTATCACATTCTATTGTGTGCCAAGGTTCTCTATGGATTCGATCCCAAAATACTACAGTCCGATATATTATTTGAGAGAGAAGGTTTCTCTAGGTTAATTTGAGCAATATCAAATTTAGCGTCGTTGCCGGGGAACAGTGGATTCGCCATTAGACTTGATTGATAGGTTTAGTCAAGGTTTTTCTTTTGTTTACTTACTTACAATAAAAAAAATTATTTTATCTTTCAGGGGCATGCCAATCAGTACCAAAAGAAACAAGGAGAAAGATATTTTATTTTCACACCATGCACGATTTGAACGCACGATCCGCAGAGAGGCGAGCAGCATCGATCAACACCACTTCTTTGTTGATCGATACCCCTTGTGAGAGAGCAGCGATCGACAATTCTGAAGCATAGATCAATACTAACCCACACGCAAGAAACATGGTCGTGACTCTTGTGTTGATAAGGGATGTGAATGGAGACCTGCATGACCCCGAGGGTCATCTGCGTAATGCAGCATGTCAGAGACTTGATGATCAGAGGGCTGTAATTCTTGATCCAAAAGCAACTGCTTAAGAAGCTTCTGAAGCTGTAGATAATTCTGAGGCTGATCGACCCAAGACGTTAGTTTCTTACAACCGTTTAGATTAGTACTACACCAACAGATTTGCTATTCATCCTCTTACTTTCTAGAGGCACGATTTCGAGCGGAAGTATGCATACTTTACACTTGTGGGAAATACACCTTATCATGGTCACCAACATGAGCATATAATGGGACATATTGAGCGGTCAAAGGATCTTGTATCTGCTATTAAAGCCAATAGAGTCCCTAAGGACTACCTTCTCTGCAAGCTCTTCAAGTACTCACTTACTAGAGATATTTCGTACTGGCTTAAGTAGTAACCACCAGATCTTTTACATCCTGGAATGACATCAAAAACACCTCCATGCGTAATTTCTTTGATGATGTGCGATCTGAAGACTAGAGGAAAAGGATTGCTACATTTACATAGGAGCATTCATAGTCTTTCAGAAGCTCTTGGATCAGATTCAAGTCATATCAGAGAGATTGTCCACTTCATGAGTTCAATGAGGTACATCTTCTTAGTACCTTCTTCAAATGCATCTATTTGGTTTACCATATGGCTCTAGACATAGCTAGTGAGGGAAACTTCAACACTATAAATCCAAACGAAGCTATGAGACTTATTAAGAACTTGGTGTATAGCAATATCACCAAGAACACATATTTTGAGAGGAAGAAATCGGCTACCATCTTGGGAAAATAATAGATGTATGAAGTTAAGGCAAAAATGGAAATTGTTCATTAGTTTTTCAAGAAACAAGTTAGCTTCACAGAAGATGTAGAAGCTATAGATGTTGAAAATGATAAGGACGACAACGAGGATGTGAACTACTTCATTGGTAATGGTTATGAGAATTAAAGGTCTAGGAGTCAGAGTGGAAACATGAAATTCTATGGCAATGGTCAAATGAGTAACTACAACCAAGGTTCACAGTACCAGAAACCCTACAGCAACAACAATACCAACATGAACTATGGAGCCTCGTCTTTCCAGAATCTCGCACCAACAAATCCAGAAAAAAATTGAATGGATGCTTGATCAAGTTCTTGAGAGACAACAGAAGCTGACTGTGAATTTCAATGAAAAGATAGATGATGTATACACCAAGTTGAATCATAATTTCAAATCACTCAGTACTCATGTGAAGAAGCTGGAAACTCAGGTGGTTTAGACTAGTGAGGTTGTGAAGAGACATGAAGCGCTGATTAAAGGGAAATATGAGGCTGGATAGAAGTCCCACGTGAATTTCATTATAAATGATGACTTCTAGAAAGTGATGAAGGATGAAAAGCTCCAAGAAGAGGACTTTCAAGTTGAAAGTTCCATCTTTTTTTGCAGCTCGCATTGGTGTCACTCAACACCAAACAGCTGAGCGCCGCTCGACACTCCATGTTAAATACGTATTGTATTTTGATGTTATACTGACCATATCAATCATCGCAGGACGAGAAATATGATCCAGCCATCTATACAGACGGATCAACCTTCAAGTCATTCGGTTCAAGGAAGAAGCAAGGTAATATGGGTGATCCGAGTATTCAAACTTTGCTTGAAATGATTCTTAAGGTTCGTGAGTTCAAATGGACCAAATATGGGCACATCACTCGTCCAAGGTGTCATAAGGAAGAACTCAGTCGAGCTAGATGAAGTCTGGAACAAGCTAGTTAGAAAAATGATCGATATTTCATGATTTTCGCCCTATTCATCTACAAAGGCCCATCTGTTGGATCACTCAGCTTTTCTTTGATTTCTACTGACCCAAGTCAATCTATTATCAGTTTTAAGTCATGTTATTGGGCCACACCACTCAGGAAAGCCAAAGAAAGCTTGCTGGACGACATGCCTATTTTGGGTTGTTTTTGGCCTGAAATGAGGTTTCTAAGGTTGGTTTACAAGTTGGCCAGAAAGTAACCAAGATTTTATTAAAGCCACTTTAGTGAAAGAAAAAGCGAAGAGAGTCTCTTCCTTAGTCAAAGCCGTGTGAAGGCCAAGATTCAATCTTTAGTCAAGTCCTTGTTTTATGTTTTCTACATCTTGTTTTCATCTTTGTTTTCTTAGCCTTTCCAACTTCATTTTTTATTTCTACACATTTGTAACTCTATAAAAGAGGCCTAAGTAGTCATGAATAAAGCAGACTTGTTTGAGATTAAAACCTTGTGTTTAGAGAGTAATTCTTGTGTGTTCATTGTGAAAATTTTGATCTTTGGTGGATTTGTAACTTTATAAAAAAGGCCTAAGTAGTCAAGAATAAATCATACTTGTTTGAGATCAAAACCTTGTGTTTAGAGAATGAATCTCATGTGTTCCTTGTGAAAATTTTGATCTTTGGTGGATTCCAAGATCAAACCGGTTTATCAAGAAAGTTCCATCCTATCTTGTGGTACCAATTAGACCAGCTGAAGATCAGAGATGTGTCGTAATTTAGTCTCTTGGTTTTGGTTTTAATATACTCAAGGTTCAAGCACAACGTTCTCTCCAATCCAAAGCTCAACCGCCTTGTTTCCTTGAAGATCGTCCTGAGTGCAGAATTGTGTGTTGGGTGTCATATACCCAGGGTGCTTTCTCCACGACCTTCAAAGATACAAGGATTATACATATCATCCTCAAGTGATTTCAGGGACTTCACATCGCCTAAGTTCGCTTCATCTTGTGAGACAGAAATCATCGATCGACACCATACTGATGTAGATCAACATCCACCGGTGACATACTGATTTTTTCCCTAAAATTAATGCAAACCGCTTGAATAAAAAAAGACACTCGTATCAGACATAAATAGAGCCCACAGTTGACACCAATCATCAAGTTAGAGACAATATGAAGCTGAGGATTACACTGGAAAAAAGTGACCCTAGGAAGTTTCTAGTTCAATGCATTGTTGGAGGTCACAACTATCAAAATGCACTATGTGATACATGTTCTTCAGTCAGTATCATCCCTAGGGTGATGGATACTCATCTGAATCTGAATATATTCATTCACGCTTGTGGATTGCTCTAAGGTGAATTCAGGAGGAAGTTTCAGAAACCTTCAAGTACATATTGGCAATGCCTTAGTTCCATTGGATTCATGTTATGGATATTCAGATAAACTGGAATAGTTCTCTACTACTTGGGAGATATTTCATGGCTATTGTAGGAGCTGTTTGGGCATGCAGACAAATAAGTTATGTATGACACTCATAGAAAAGAATTATTTTTATGACCATGTTTGAGTGATCAAGGGAAACACGCCTTACATTGAGATAGGAGATTATCCATGCTTTGTGGCAGTTTGTTATTCTGATTCTGGACAGAACGTGAAGATAACGGCGAGGTGTTGATCGACACCCAACCAGTATCAGTCGACATTCCTGCGAGTCCATGGTTTCGAGAGACTTTTTTAGTTGAAAACACCACTCCTCCTAGAAGAAAGATACGTGTAACAGCACCAAATGAGTATGGTGTCGATAGACACCCAACAAGTATCAGTGGTGTTTAAATCTGGGGAGGAGTAACTGATGTTGTGTTTTATTTTAAGTTTTATGATTTTTATTGAGTTTTATAAAATCAAGAAGGGGATAATGAATTTTTTCAATTTTAGTTATTATTTAACCACTCTCTAGCACCATTATTAGATTTATTGACTGCAAGGTGTACCAGAAGAAAATATCAAAGTGGGTCACCTGCCAGTAACATCCACATTTTTTGAGAATGTCTGAAGGAACCAAAGCTGACATCCAACCTGATTGATTCAATTTTCTTGTCTTGAGGCTTGGTATACATTGGATCGGATTCATTTTGCAAGTTTGAAAGGTAAATTTTTGTGTGTTTCTAATCCTCTCTCTCTCTCTCTCTCTCTCTCTCTCTCTCTCTCTCTCTCTCTCTCTCTCTCTCTCTCTCTCTCTCTCTGGCATCCAGAAAAGATTGAGAGGATTTCCTTAGATGTAGAGGGGTAGGAAAATTTTCTATGACCCCATTATTCGCCTACACTTTTTAAAAATAAAATAAAAAAGAAAAAAATCAAAAAGAAAATAGAAAGAAAAAAAATCAAAGAAGAGAGAAAGATGGAAGAAAAAGATCATAGAACACTGCATGTGTGTTCAAATACTTTCTTGAGTAAGAGTTCATGTGTCATTTGATTGATACTCCCAAGGTAAATCATGCACCATTTTTATGTAACAAATGAGGTTAGTAGAGGTTTATGTCAAGTAGTATTAGCTAAGTTGCTGGATGGTAATGGTTGCTAAGCTAGGGTAGAGTACATAAGGTACCTCTAAAGTTGGTATTGATTTGATGTGGCTTGCAACATTGCAGAGGTGATGACAGTAAATTTAGAATTGTGTGAGTCTCTGCGTTTTCAAACCTCATTCACATGAATATTCTATGTTTTGCTTGAAGACAAGCAAAAACATAAGTTTGGGGAAGTTAATATATTATGGAATTTACCAGTTTTTAGTCACAGTATGTCTTTATTAGAGTCTTATATGTATTTGGAGTCTATTTTATAGTCTTTTCAAGTCCAAGTATGTTTTGGAGCAATAAGAAGATTATAGAGTACTTTGGAGATTATTGCTAAGGAAACTTGTAAATGTTCGAGAAATCAGAATTCAGAGTTGACATTTAGAACGCTGATGGGAAGTATAGAAATCATAGAGTTAATTTATATAAAAATATTTTTTTTTCACTTTAAAACGCTGATGGGAATTTAATTAAATAATCCATGTGTTTCATAGGGACCGTGTCAATATGTAAGATGTTTTAGGAGATTTTTTATGTATATAAAACAGTGTGAATCCTTTGCCTCTCTCTCAAATATAGTTTCTAGCTTTTTATCTTTAGATTCATATCAAATAAATGCATCTTTGGCAAATTTTGCAGCTAACAACATATCATTAATGCTACAGAAGATTCAAACTTTGCATAGACAGCAGATTCCAAAAAAATCGTCAAATACAATCCTAATCCTTTTTTTTACCAATATTAACTAAACTTGGATTTACAAAGCAAAAAAGGAAAAACTAAAGTTCGAAACTTTACCTTGAACATGATTATTGCGACAGTATGTTGAAAGAGCTGTTGAAAAAAGAATTATTTCACGACGGCTGATTTGGAGATGTGATTCTTCTCTTCGTCCTCCGCAAAACCTGTAAGGACCAGGTTTAAGGTTGAACACAAACAAAAGTGACGTGGAATTAATTTATTGGTTGGAGGTGCTAATTACAATTTAGAAGAGATAATGATGAATCATGAGATTTGAACTTATAGATATAAAACGATGATTTACTGGAGATAATAAAGACGTTCGATCTAGAGAGTTTTGCTTTAGACATTTTTGGAAGAGAGCTTCCAAAACAGAGTTGTGTGAGGTTGAAGAAGTCGAGAAACTTGATTGTTACATTAAGGTTGGGGTATATTAGAAATTGGTCGGTGTCGATTCACATGTGTGAAGAAAGTTAATCTGATTAACAAAGAGTGTATCTTGTGTAAGAGATTTATAAGAAAATATATTTTTTATTGAGAGAATTTTGCATTGATTGTTTTTGTTCAACTACTTGTATTCTTTTTTTCTATAATTGGTATCATAGCTGGTCATCTACCTAGATTTGGAGATCTATAACTGGTTGAGGTCCTATGATGAACATGGAACGGTCCATAAATCACTCATGTTGGATAAAAACAACTTTGGACACTAAAAAGTACTCATGAGACAAAAACTCAAATGGATTGAGTAGAAACATGATGGACATATCCAAAAATCTATACTATAAGAAGATGAAGAGATCACTAAACCTAAAAATATGTGGACAATGACAGAAAATACATCATCAAGACTTAACGCAAAGGCCCTATCAAGAAAATTCAATGCAATTAGTTCTGATCATTTTAAACTTGTGTAAGGATGATGTTCAGTAAAGGATGTGTGGGCCACACTCGTTGAATATTATGAGGGAACACCCACTGTTAAATAAACAAGATTAAACTACTTGGATCTCAGCTTAAAAACCTGAGAATGGCTGAAGAAGAATATATCATGATTTTCAGCTCAAAGTTAAATTCTATTGTGAACAAAACAATTGTCCTTGGTAAGAACTTTAAGGATAAAAACTGGTCAATAAGCTGATACGATGTATTCCTGGGAAGTTTGCATCCTATAAGGCATTTTTCAAGATTGGGATAGATGAGATGAAGTTTTCATTGTTGGTTAGGATTCTTAAAGTTGAAGAAGAATCTATCCTGAGTTTTAGCTCAAAGATGAGTTTTATTACGAACGAAGCAATTTTCCTTGGTAAGAACTTTAATGAAAAAAAAAACAGGTAAAGAGGCTGATACGATGTCTTCCTGTGAAGTTTGCATCCTATAAGGCATTGTTAAAGGTTGGGATGGATACATATGAGATGAAGTTCTCACAGTTGGTTGGGATTCTTAAATCTAAAGAGATGGAAGCAACTATATGTTAATCCAAGATAGGAAAAAAAATAACTTCCGCGGTTGAGAATAATATTGACAGATTTAAGTTGATGCATGCATTGAATGAAAAAATAAATGAGTGTGTTAAGTTGATGACACAAAACTTCTAAGCAAGCTTTGGATGATTTGAAAAGGATCATGGAAGAAGTTATAACTCCTACAAAGGCAACAAAGCAAGCCAAAAGATTAAAGGTGATGTTCAATGCTATGAGTGTGAATGATTTAGACATTAAAAATCAGAATGTCCACTTGTCAAACGAAAGAGTTTCAGGCTTGAGGTGTGCAAGGGACATGAACATAGTAAGGTTGAATGTCCAAACGTTTAGAAGAGAAGTGATGATAAGCTTAATCTTTTAGCTCTTGTTGGAAAAAAAAAGTGGTGAAAAACTTGAGTCAGATTCTAATTTTATGAAGAAGAAATAGATATGAAGGTTGAACACCATAAGCTCTATGACAGTTGGGTTAAAATAAGCAACGATAATCTGAACATGATCAAAAACAACACAATGCTAGAAGTTCATATTGATATAATGGAGATGGAAAGACATGTGACATCAAAACTTGAAACATCGACGTATTTAAGGTCATATAATGAGTTGTATATGAATACAAAATCTTAACAGAAAATTACACATGAGTTTGAAGAAAATAAAAATAGATTGTCAGATTTTTGTTAGAAGAAAAGAGAAAAGCAGAAATCTTGAACATAGTTTGAATGACAACAACAAGAAAATCAAGATGTTGAATAAAAGAACAAAGGACTTAGACACCCTCCTTTCCATGAGACAGCTGCAAAACATAATTAGAGTCTTGGATACAAAGAAAGCATAGTAACAAATGGTGTAACTGATACTCAAAATACAACATGGTTACAAACTTTGTTTGTGCTGAACTTGTTCGTGCTGCTGAAATAAAAAGAGATGTACAACCTGCACCACATGCAAACAAAGTCAATAACTTTGTGCGTGAAGACGCATGTGTTTTTTCCAAGATTAAAAATAAGGTGAACCAAACACGATAAACAAAGAGTGTTTTACACTTATAGTCACTTTCTATCTTTTTATTACAATCTAGGTCACTTATTACTCCTAAGGTAGTTTTTGTGAACTAGAAACCAAACTATTGTCAACTAAAAGCTCTTTATTTAACTAAGTGGTCCCACAACATTTTAAATTGATTACTTTTCTTCTCTTTCTCGAGAGAAGACAAACAAAATTGTGACAAAAAAGCTTAAATAGCTTCTTCTTCACATCTCACTCCCTAACCTCTCAAGTGCATCATGTAATCAATGGCAGAGCTCATCTTCGTCGTTTTTCCTGTTCCTCCTCCATGACCGCCGTCGAGCCTCAACTTAGCTCGATCGTAAAGCCATCGCAGCTCGTACTCTCCTTCGCCGTGAAGTCAACACAAATAGTTTCGTTCTCCACATCGTGCTCTCCAACTTATCTCCCATTTACTGTGACAGTAGCTCTGATAGTTGTGATGCTCGAAATCCTTCATGGTGGTCGTCGCGTCAAGCTCGAGCAATAATGACCAAATCTCACAAAAACTCACTATTCTCGAAATTTGAAGTTAAAAATCATTTTATAAGTGATAAAACTTATGATTTTAAGGTGTAACCAACAATTAAAACGTCAAAGAATGAAAAAAATATGTGAAATAAATCAATGGCGGCCGGAAAAAGTGTTGCAGGAAACCTAGGGAAGACGAAGACATATTTACTAAAATACCATTCATTAAATAAATAAAAAATGAGGGAAGGGAGAGTCGATCTGTGGTTTGGATGGAAAAAAAAATGATAACCACTAGGCTACACTGAATTTACAGATATTTAGTACATAAAATACATAGTATTTTAACAATGCAAATATTTTTTTATATATACCTTTATTTGTAATAATGAGATAAAAATTTAAAATAATCTTCGATTAATCTCTAACTAATCTGTAATTTTTGTTTATCTCGCTAAACCCAGACTGTGTACAGTGTTGTCACATATTTCATTTGCCTTCGATGTACATGTGTACACAACATGAGGTATACATAATCAAGTTTTACACAAAACAACAAGCTTTCCACATAGAAGTATGTTTCTATATTGAAATTGATCGATGAGACATTATAATTGTACATATCTCTATCAAAATCAAAGCTTTTGCAAGCATGGTAAAATATGTGCACCTTGATTGGACGGACTAATGAATAAGCTTCAAAGCACATAACATCATGGACAATATCTCTTGCTACTTGGTCAATGTTCATATGTCTAATCACTACAAAAAAACTAGTCATTGATAGCACATTGTTATAGCTCGTTTTACGTAACTGCTAGCGTAGATGGGTTAAAATTTTCATTAGTATTCAATAGCATTGCATGAACGCTATAATAAATTTTAACTAAGCGGGAAACTAAATTTAGCTTTCCGCGACACTTAGTTAACATTTTGGTCAAAGCGGGAAACTAAACCCTATCTCACCGTTTCTCTCAGTTTTCCCATTTCTCTACTGAATCCTAAATCGCCGTTTCTCCCTGATCTAAGTTTCGGCGACTCTGAGCTAAAATCACCGCGACACCAAGCTTCGATTCGACTCTGCTTCTTCATCTCGCAGGTATAGTTCATTCACATTTTGACATCTCCGTCGAAATGAGAATAAATCGAATCGAGTTCTATGGGTTATAGTTGTTGGTTCTTTTGATTTCTTGTTTGATTCGAGCTTGATTCATGACAATATTATCTTAGGGTTGTAGATTAACTTCGTTGTGTTATTGGTTGAACATTATCTTGTTTGGTACTTCTTTACTATATTATCGTACGGTTGTAGATTTATCTTAGGGATTCGATTTCTTTGTTCTGTGATCTACTCTTAATTTGTTTGAATCTGAGGACACCTTAACAAAGCCTTTATATTACTAAAGATAAAATCTATGTTCCAACATAGAATGGTGGACAAAACATGGGTGCATCTAAGCAGGTAATCTATTCATTCATATTTGTTACGTTTCATTTGCTTTCAAGAGAGTTAACTTAATTTTTTGTGTTTTGCTTTTCATTGTTAATCGAAGAGTTGATCCTGCATATGAGAGAGGGGCTTCAAAGTTTGTACGGGATGTGGCTACAGCTCGGGGAGGGATCGATATGATAGTATGTCCGTGTGTTGACTGCAGAAACTTAGATCGTCACTCCGGAAGTGTAGTTGTTGACCATCTAGTAACTAGGGGAATGGAGGAGGGTTATAAGATGCGGGCTGACTGGTACTTACATGGAGAACTCGACTCAGGTGTTGCAACTGAAAGGGAAGCTGATTGGAATGATGAGATTTTCAGTTTATACAAAGCTGCTGAGGGTTTTGATGAAGGTTTATCTGAGATGGCAGAGGGAGAAGACAAGAAAGAAGACGAGTTTTTGGCCAAGCTTGCTGATGCTGAGACACCCTTGTATCCGAACTGTGTCAATCATAGTAAGCTGTCTGCAATTGTTTCGTTGTTTAGGTTGAAGACTCAGAATGGATGGTCTGACAAGAGCTTCAACGATCTTCTTGAGACTTTGCCGGAGATGTTACCAGAGGATAATGTTCTTCACACATCACTTTATGATGTGAAGAAATTCTTGAAATAATTTGACATGGGTTATGAGAAGATTCACGCCTGTATCAACGACTGCTGTCTATTCAGAAAGAAGTTCAAGAATCTTGAGAAGTGTCGAAAATGTAAGGCTTCAAGGTGGAAGACTAATTTGCATACTGGGGAGAAGAAGAAAAGCGTCCCACAGAAAGTCTTACGCTACTTTCCCATTATACCAAGACTGAAGAGAATGTTCCGGTCTAAGGAGATGGCCAAGGATTTGAGGTGGCACTTTAGCAACAAATGCAGTGATGGAAAGCTTCGTCATCCTGTTGATTCAGTGACTTGGGCTCAAATGGATGCTAAGTACCCTACATTTGCAGCTGAAGAGAGGAACCTGAGGCTTGGACTTTCAACAGATGGCTTCAATCCATTCAACATGAAGAATTCTATGTACAGTTGCTGGCCCGTTTTGGTGGTGATCTATAACTTACCTCCTGACTTATGCATGAAGAAGGAGAACATCATGCTATCATTGTTAATTCCTGGTCCACATCAGCCTGGTAATAGCATTGATGTGTACTTAGAACCCCTCATTGAAGATCTTAACAGTCTGTGGAGCATTGGAGAGTTAACATACGATGCCATGACAGGATCAACATTTAATCTTAAGGCGATGCTTCTCTCGACTATCAATGATTTCCCAGCTTATGGGAATCTTGCAGGCTGCAAGGTCAAAGGTAAAATGGGTTGTCCGTTGTGTGGGAAGAACACTGATAGCATGTGGCTAAAGCACAGCAGAAAACATGTCTACATGTGCCATAGAAAGGGTCTGCCACCAACTCACAATTTCCGGGGAAAGAAAAAATGGTTTGATGGCAAAGCTGAAAAAGGAAGAAGAGGAAGAATACTAACTGGACGTGAGATATCTCAAAACCTTAGGAATTTCAAAAATGTGTTTGGAAATTTGAAAGGGTCTGCAAGTAAGAGAAAAAGGAATCCTTCCTCTGTAAATCAAGGCTCTGATAGTGAGACTTTTTCTAGTGAATCCGAGGAAAATGAAGATGAAGAAGTACAAGTAGACGAAGAAGAGTTAACTAGATGGAAGAAGAGGTCAATCTTCTTCACACTACCTTACTGGGAGGTAAGTTTGTTGTTTTATATGCTTAAATAATTTTATATTGCGACTGTCTTCTTTATTTTAACTTATATATTTTTTTTGGTTTATTGTTATGACTAGGAGCTTCCGGTGAGGCACAACCTAGATGTAATGCACGTGGAAAGAAATGTTTGTGCGAGTTTAGTATCAACGTTGTTACACTGTGGGAAATCAAAGGATGGCCTGGCAGCTCGTAAAGATCTGGAGGACCTTGGTATTAGGCCAGAGTTGCACCCTAGAATCCAGGGTAAACGCACATATCTTCCTCCAGCACCGTGGTCTTTGTCCAAGGCAGAGAAGAAGATCTTTTGCAGGCGTTTGTTTGACTTTAAAGGGCCAGATGGATATTGTTCTAACATATCAAGAGCTGTCTCATTAGATGATTGCAAAGTCTCAGGGTTGAAATCACATGACTACCATGTGTTAATGCAACAGCTTCTGCCCATTGCACTTAAAGGTTTGTTACCTAAAGGACCGAGGCTTGCCGTTTTTAGGTTATGCGCATTCTTCAATGTGTTGTGTCAGAGAGTGATTGACATGGAGAAGCTTTTGGTTATGGAAGCTGAGGTAGTTGAAACTTTGTGCTTGTTTGAGAGATTCTTCCCTCCAAGTTTATTTGATATCATGCTCCATTTGACTGTGCATCTTGGAAGAGAGGCTCGACTTGGTGGACCAGTACACTTTAGATGGATGTACCCATTTGAAAGGTACACATATGTATAAGTGTAGTTTTAATTTAACCATTCTTAAGTTAACCTTTCAAATTGGATATTTGTTTCAGGTACATGAAAGTCCTCAAGGACTTTGTGAGGAATCCTGCAAGACCCGAAGGGTGCATCGCCGAGTCATATCTAGCTGAGGAATGTATCCGTTTTTGCAGTGAGTTTCTGAAGAAGACAACAAATGTCCAAGAGAAAGCAGAAAGAAACATGGAGTATGAGAACAATTCTATATTAGAGGGTCGTCCAATATCATCCGGAACTACATTAACTCTATCTGAGATGGAACTGAGAGTTGCACATCTTGCTATCATCCAAAATATGTCTATAGTGGAACCTTATGTAGAGTAAGTGTCATATTCAAGCCTATTTCACTAACTCGATTACATTATGTCATCAATATTCTGATGTATTTGTTTTGAATTTGAAGTGAGCATCTACAGTATCTACAAGATACATACAGAAAATGTCGAGAAGATGCATCAACGTTATGGAGTATGCATACAAAGAATTTTGCAAGTTGGTTAAAAGAAAAGGTAGTGATTTATTTTCCAAGTGTTTTAATTATATGTTATTGTACGTTAATTTGTAATTGTTTTGACTTCATCAGGTGCCTCTTGATTCTACAGAACATGGAGATACACTAAAGTGGATAGCTTATGGTCCACGATGTTCTGCCAAGTCATACACAGGATTCATAGTTAATGGCCAGAGGTTTCACACTATATCGGTTGATAGGAAAAGTCAGAATAGTGGTGTTTATTATGAGGCAACGGCAGTTTGTAGATCTAGTGCCAAAGATACATCACAGGTGGTTGATTTGGTGTCTTACTACGGCAGAGTAACTGATATAATTTTGATGGATTATAATGTCTTCTACGTTCCTCTGTTCCGGTGTCACTGGGCTGTTAAGGGTAATGGAGTTAAGATTGAAGATGGTTTTACACTAGTAAACATGAATCAAAGTCAAGCCTCTTTTGCTAATGATCCGTACATACTAGCATCTCAAGCGAAGCAAGTGTTTTACTCTAGGGAAGATGAGTCATCTAGTTGGTATATTGTAATGAGAGGTCCGTCTAGAAGATACAGTAAGGAAGACATTCAAGAGGGAACTGCAGACATGGGACCAATGCCAGCTAGCATTGACATGGATGTTGACATAGATGAAGCTGAGAATGCCAGAACTGATTGCGAAGGCATATTTGTGTGAATCGTATCCTTATTGTTGTCTTTGATGTGAATTACATATGTTTGATGCTTGTTAGTGTGTCATTGTCTCTTAGTTATCAGTTATTAGCTAAGTCATTGATGTTTGGTTTGAATATTATGTTCTATATGGACTAACTCTTTATAATAATTTTTTTTCAGGTAAACTGAGATGGGACGTCCAAAGGGAAAAAAACGCGGAAGGAAACCTACAAAGAAAGCAAAAGTAGTAGATGATCAAGATGTTGAGTTCGTGTGTAGTTTAAAAACACCAGAAATACCTGTGGAAGAGCAGCCTGAGGAAGAAGAGCATGAGCAAGAGCAGGATAAGGAGCAGCCTGAGGAAGAAGAGCATGAGCAAGAGCAGGATAAGGAGCAGCCTGAGGAAGTAGAGCATGATCATGAGAATGAACAAGATAATTCCGAGGAAGAAGAGCATGAGCAGGAGCAGGAACAAGAAAATTCTGACAAAGAAGAGCATGAGCAAGAGCAGGAACAAGATCATTACGAGGAAGAAGAGGGTGTGCAAGAGCAGGAAGATAAGCATGAGCAAGAGCCTGATGGTGAGGTCGAACTAACTCAAGAGCCAGTGGGTCCAAGCTCCCGTAAGAGAAAGCGTGGACCTACAATGATGCGAGACCTAGCTAGAGATCCAAATACCAGAGTTCACGTGGATTTCACTTTCATGGGAGAAGCTTATGGTCCTGGTTCAGTTAAGCTGTCTTCATATTTAGGTCCTTTGGTGAGGGAACACGTGCCTGTGACATTAGAAAATTGGAGAAAACTATCTGAGGAAGTGAAGACAGTATTATGGAAATCAGTCCAGGTGACAGTTTCTAGACAATGAAAATAACACTATTTTCCAGGTTCAAATTTGTATGCACGTTACTAATCATGATTATGCTTTCTATGTGAGTGCAGGCAAGGTTTGAAGTTGATGAGGAGTACCAAAGGGTTGCAGTTCTTAAGCAGATGGGAGCATTGTGGAGATCATCAAAGTCACGCTTAGTTACCCAAATAAATGAAGCTGAGAATAACCAACAACGGATGAATCTTAGACCTAAGAATGTTCCTCCTAATGAGTGGCGCAAATTTGTAAAGCAGAAAACTAGCCAGGAATTCAAGGTGGTGAGTGATAGCTACAAGGAGAGAAGGCGCAAACAGATTCCACATACTTGTAGTCGAAAGGGAATGGTTAGACTAACTGAAGAGATGGTAATCATATATGCTATCTTTATATGCTTTCAATTTCAATGTGACACAAGGCTATTGACAAATTATATTCATACAGAAAAACAGTTCTGATGACCCGTCTGAAGTGTCAAGACTTAAAGTCTGGGTGAAGTCACGGACCAGAAAAGATGGAACTCCTATTAACACAAATGCTGCTGAGAAGATTGTGAGTTAAACCCATCATCTGGTACTACTTTTAAACCAACTTCTAATGTCTCTCGTTTATTATCTACAGCAAAAGGCAGCTGAGATTCAAGCTGTTTATGGTCCTACTCATTCACCAAGTAGCATTGAAGCTGCAGATACACTCGCCCAACTATTAGGACCTGATAATCCTGGTCGTATGAGAGCAATGGGTAGAAATATAAGTAAGACGAAATTAGCTTGCTTCAATGTCAAACACAAGACTATCACTGAAATGCAAGAGAAGCAAAATCATCTCCAGCAAATGGTTAACGAGTTAAAGTCGGAACTTGCCAAAGTTAGAAGCCATGTAAGACAAC
This sequence comes from Moricandia moricandioides, assembly GCA_905132885.1. Lineage (NCBI taxonomy): Eukaryota > Viridiplantae > Streptophyta > Magnoliopsida > Brassicales > Brassicaceae > Moricandia > Moricandia moricandioides. The sequence goes on along the minus strand of CAJHQQ010000926.1, from coordinate 88,910 downwards.
TGTCTATTATTAAGTTAAGATAAGAGGTAATAACTCCGTTGTTTTTGGTTTCTGTAACAGAAAGAAGACAATGAAGTGGGTGAAAACTCGGCTGCGAGAGTAAGTCATGTATATAAGATGAATGTACGGCTTTCTAGTGTAAACTATTACATTTTGCCATCATTACTATTTTTCAGAGTGTGAACAAGAGATCACAGAAGAGGTGTCTTCTTATTGATTGGGCTGATGAAGATGGGAACGTTGGTGAGGGCCGTATCCTTTCTTCTGACCCAGATGATATAGTGAATGACAGTAGATTAGGCCCTAAGGATGTTAAAGTAATGGTTGATGTTGCTACTGAGCATGAAGCATTTCTATGGAGGCCTACGAGTAACATGCGTACAATTCAGGAAGCTCTTGGTCATGTTATTGCATGGCCTAAGCATAAAGGTGTTGAACTAGGCTTGGGGCTTCTACCAGAAGATATTGCACCACTGGTATAGGTTTCTTTGATTGCATTAAGATTCTAGATAAGGTAATGATGTATTTTCCTTTCATGAGTTTGTATGTTAACATGTTTGACAGGGCTCGAGAACAAATTCTCTCAACAAATGCAAGCTACTGGATTTGTCTGATGATGATGTAGTTGTTGCTGAAGGCCGTTGGCAGACACAAGAAGCAAAGGCACTGGTAAATGGAATTCCTCTCGGACCCAAAGCAGTTAAAGTATTTCTCGATGTGGTACTTGAACAAGGGACGTATTTATGGAGGCCTACGATGGAGCTGGCATACCTTGAGGACTGCTTACACTCCTTTATACCATGGCCTGTTCGCAAAGTTGTTTTTGAGAACACACCAGGAGGGACAACACAACAATCTCCAACTTCTAACATTGCGTCTTTAGCAGGAACCGCAAGAGAAACAGGAAATAAAGGTACTAAGTCTGTAGGTCTCAGGTCTCCAAGAAAAAGTGGTAATAAAGTTGCAAAATCAGGAGCAAAAACATCAACTCCTCCTGAAAAGTCTCCAGCAACTAATCAGGTAAATATTTGGTCTGTTTCAATCATCGATAGGTTTATTAATCTCTGGGTTTGAATTAGTGTGTATTGTATACATGTCAGCTTAATCGTCGGTCTAAACCAATACAAGCGAATAACAAGTGCAAACTGATGGACATTGGTGGAAGAAAACAAGTTGTTGCTGAAGGACGTGTGCATTCAACTGACCCTGATCAAATGGTCCACTTTGTACGGTTGGGTCCGGATGCAGCTAGAGTGTGGGTTGATGCAGTGGTCTTAGATGATGCCGAAGTGTGGAGGAAGTCAGATGAGATCGAGTTTTTGAAGGATGCACATGGTTCATCAATTGCATGGCCAATTGATAAATTGATCATCTATTAAGATGATGTAAGTGTTGTGCCTTATGTTTTAAAGATGCGAAAGTAATTGCTTATCTGATGGGATTTTTATTGATGCAGCCTGCAGCAGGGGATGAAGAACTTTGGTCCGACTTAGCTAATTTCAGGCTAGGTAATGAACAAGAAGTTGTACCTTTTCTTTTAAGCCTATGCTTATGACTATGTTATGTGTTTAGAAACTTGCTTATGACTATGTCTTGTGTTCTGAAACTGCTTGTGGTATCTTTCGTCTGTAATGACTTATGTAGTTGAAACTTTTAATATGAATGTTGTTGTTGTCTTTGATGTATCTATAATGAAAGCAGGTTACATAAAACTACCATATAATAGCTTTCATACAAAGTATCAATAGCAAAAAAAAAACAGCCATAGTCACAGATAATAGCATTTAAAATATCATACGATTCGAACTATCATAACAACTGAAATGCTATAATTATATTCAGTATAGCACTTTTCAAAAGCGATAATCAAAATATGCAACTGCTATTGTAGATGGCCCTATCATGGCACGAAAAATGTATCGTAATCAATTTGTAACGGAAATACATCGTGCCGTAGTTTCATTAATAATAGCACCTACATTTGCGCTATGAAATACTCACATTTCGTAGCATTGCAAAAAATGCTATCTTAAAGGGGGTACCTATGATGGCTGCCGCATACATAGCATTTCATAATTCGCTATCATAAATCTATCATAGCATAAAACTCGTGCTAACAATGTCTATATTTCTTGTAGTGAATATACATATTATATTTTCTTAATGATATTTTTCATATCACTGTTATAATTTTAGTGTACATGTACATTAAAATTTGGTAGCATACATGTATACAACAAAATATGATAACGACAAGTGTACAACAACTTAACATATACAACAAAACTTGTTTAGCTTGTCTATTAGTTTTTGAAGAACTTTGATCATATTTTTATGGATCTTCTCGGCTAGCGACTTCTCCAAAATAGTTGAGAAATGCATTCTAATCTACCTAACCAAGATTCAAACAATCAAATTTAAATAAAAATGGTAATTTAACATAGTTTCTTGACTAAAAAATCAGAACTTTTAAACCAATTTCGCAACCAATATAGACATGATCAAAAAATTTAGTGCATATGAATGTTAAAATTATTTGGTATCTCATAAAAATGGTAAGTGGATTTGGGTATGATTTTCACATTGAAATTAGGGTTTATACATGCTATTTGAAAAATATTCACCAATAGCATTTAAATATTATCCACACATACAAAGATTCATGAATATTTATATGTACATGTCACATTGTACAAATTTTTTTTGCTATCCATATGTACAACGATTAAGATGTACATAGATAAACTTGTACAATGATTCAAATGTACACTTGATCAATTTATTAACATTAAAACTATAACATATCAAATGGGTAAGCTAAATACCAATAAAATTATATGTACATGACACTACGTACACTAAAAGTTTCATAAAGATCATATGTATATGACATTGTGTACACAAAAATTTCACTATCCACATGTACAACGATTCATATGTACACCGGTCAATTTGGACAATAATTCACATGTACACACTATAAAAATTCACCATAACCACATATATTTTTTGGCCAAACCATAAATCTTATTTTGCAACATAACTGAAAACTAATTTATGCAAAAAAATTAAAATGCTTATTTTAGCTAAAATTGAAAAATATTATTGTTCCCGAAAAATGATTTTATAAGATCATGCATATTAAGAATACAATGAATATTCAAAATCTATCTTTATAAAACAAGAAAATATCTAAAAAACTTACTTTCTTGAAAACAATTAGTTTTACATCAAAAATTGTGTTTCTATTCTTTATTTTATAGAAAAAAATATTTGTCTTTCTAGGTTTGGGGTAAAGAATATATGTGGTATGAGCTAAACTGAGTTTTATAACAATTTCGACTGATATCTCTTTTTCAGCGGCTGATTCATAGTTCTCTCATGCAATGATGTAGCATGTATAGTGGCAGCCAAAAGAAAAATAAATCACCTGTAAAAATAACATAAACACACTATGAAGATTTTCAAAATGCATAAAAGAAATGAAACTATAACTTTAAAAGACCTTTGTTTTGTATGTTATGCCATGTAAACAATTTTAATTCTTACCCATATGTACAATGATTAACATGTACACTAATTAACTTGTACAATAATACATGAACATCAAATGATTTTTGTACATGATCTGTAAGTTTCATTATTTCTACGATCAAAGTGATACAAAAGTTGAATCAATATAAGGTAGTCAAATTATGTTATTCTTCGGCAATATGATCTAGTCAACTTATGTAAATATGTTCATTGATATGTCATGATTTTAGTAAGTTTTAACATTTGCATTTATCACATCTAAGTCATTTATAATGTATTTAGAGGTATTTGGTGCATATATTTGTTCATTTGCATTTGAGTACACATTAAAAAGTATTAGGTTAACTTAAGAGGACTTATATGCAATTCTGGAAATTTTGAGGCAATAAAAACATTTAAAATTACAAGGACCAAAGGTGCAAAATAATGAAACTTGATCTCAAGGTTCAACAATGGTGATCTCGATCTCGGATGCAATGAAAACTTCGCTTAATGGTCCACCGAAGGTCATGGAAAAAGTCTAAGATCACGGCAAAGACGTAGGATAGGGCACGACATTAAAGGTTCCCACCAGATTTGCAACACTACAGAAGAGAATACCCATAGAGAAGAAAAACGAATCCAGCGATGGAGCTCGACGTGGCCGTGAATTGTAGCGGAGAGCTTGTCGGCTTACAGCAATCCCAACGTCTATGGTCCAGGACGGTGAATCAGCCACAGTGAGCTGAGTTCGTGGCTCAAGTTCGAGATGGAAGCATTGCTCTTGTATCTGCTATTGAATCAGTATAACATCTATGTTAACCGAACTTATGTCCAAGCTGGTTGATTTCTTGTTGGAAGACGTCGAGTCCTCTGGTTTTGTCATCGTCTTGGATAAGCCGATAGATCCCTGTCGTTGACATCATCAGAGATATGGGTTGACATATCTCTAAAGATAGCCAAAATAAAAGAGACAATGAATAAAAATAAGTTTCATTGAAGCAAAATTCTGAATCAACACAATTCATTTTATAAACATAATAGAGAACGTAGACGGAAGAAGATGAAGAAGAAAGATACATGGGCCCCATTTCATTTGGTTTTCTAACTAAAAAATAGAGAATATATTTAATTAGTTTAAATCATATTTACTTAAAAGTTTATTTAGTTAGTTTATAACTAAGTATTATGTTTTGTTTAGAAAAACTACCTTAGTAGAGATAAGTGCTCTATGATGTAATAATAAACTAGAAAACTGTCTTTGAATGTAAATGTCTCATAAACAAACAAGGTGGTTCAGTGTTCAAGAAAGCGCTAGGCGCTAAACGAACAGTGATTCAACTCGTAGCGCCTAGAACCACTAAGCGGAAATCTAAATTATTACGCAGATTATGTGTTTATAAATTATAAACAATATACTAAATATATGTGAAGTTTTGTATTAAATATTATTATTTATAAATGATAAAATTGATATTATTTTCTTTTCATAAGATTCTGTATTATGATATATTATTTATTATAGTTTATAAAAAATAAGCTATGTATTATTTACTATTACAATATTGTATTTGTCTAGGTGGTTTAGAAGGTAGTCACCAGTCTTATAAGCCCTAGCGCTTAATTGCCCTTATAAGCCCTAGCGCTTAATTGCCGCCTAGGTGGCCGTCTAAAACGCTTTCTTGAACACTGGCTGAAACTGTTAAGAATCATAGATTCAGTAGAGGTGTTACTCTTATGGCAGACTTGGACATACTCATCACTTTTTTGTATGAGCGAATCAACAATATATGAAAACTTGGAGTGAAGAAAAAGGTTATATTGAACCAAGAAGCTATGAAAAGTATGGATTACAAAATAAGATTTGTATTCCAAATGTAACGAACTAACACTGTTGTAGAGCTTTTGTGCAACCTAGCATTTTCAGAGAAATTAGGATACATGATTGTCAACCAGAAAGGGTTATTGTTAAAGTTACTCAAGATATACTAAGGCGTGTTGATGAAACCAATGTCTTATGCAAGGCGTGAGCTGGTTGGAGGTTCCATGAGAGGTGAAAATTTAATTTATGTTTTGGAGATTTTCAAAATAATTTTGTCACTTAAGCAGAGGGAGATTGAAGAGATGATCAGGTGATGATATTTAGTTAAATGGGAGTTTAAAAAGAGTGTAAGCTTGAGTTGTAAGACTCAGAGAAAAAATGAAGATTGTTAGAACTAGGTTTGAGGTTGGACACAAACAGAAGTGAAGTGTCGTTAATTTACTGGTTGGAAGTGCTAATTACAATTTTGGAAAAGATAAGGATGGATCATAAGATTTAAAATTATCAATATAAAAAAAAATATTTTCTGAGGATAACAAAGAGGTTCGAGGTAGAGAGCTTTTCCTTAGACGTTTTTGAATAGAGCTATCAAAACAGAGTTGTATGAACTTGAACAAGATTTTTGGGAATTGAACAAGTCGGGAAACTTTAGTGTTAGATTAATGTTAGGTAGAATTAAAATTGGTAAGTGTTGATTCACAGGTGTGAAGTCGAATTAATCTGATTTTAAAAAAGTGTAATTTGTTTAAGAGATTTCAAATAAAAAAAACAGATGTTGAGAGAATTGTGTATTGATTCTTTTTATTCAACTAGTTTGTGAGTTCTTTATTTCAACAAAACCCATAAATTATAACCGCGCTTATCTAAATTTATATCCTTCATCAACCCAAGTGAAAAATAAATGATTGTAGAGAAAATAGCACAATACCTTGATTTGTAATGGTGGCGAAGTTGATCACTTTGATTTGTATATGATACATTTTACATGATCATCTTACAAATATACCTTGAGCGAGTGATTAGTGTGTTCAAAAAAGTAATTACTCTTACCCGAATTTGAGTTCGACGCTATGCGATCCATTCTAATTCTATGTAAAATATAAACCGATATCGTTTTGGTTAAAAGTAAACGACGTTGTGTTGGCTGATTCAGCATATATTAACGGTTGACTAACGATCTGTTAATCAAAATACAGTTTTAAGTTACGAAATCAAGTTCAAATTGGAATATTTTTTAAAGAAAATGTAAAATTTAATAAAATTTTGTTTATGGATCGTATCTGGCATGATCAAAATTGTTAAGGTCCAAATATTTTTTTCCCTAGTCAATAACGACGAGGCAACATCACCTTGTTTAATATAATCATATGTTACATTTATAATGATGATTACAAAAATAATGTGGATGATAGTAGTTGTAAAAATATTATTATAAAATTTAGTTTTTATGAATTTCTTGATTTAGATATATTTAATGTAGCTGTAAAATGAAATGAGAAAAAAGATGTTAAAAATATATTTCTAAAATATTTTTTTACAGCTTAGTAAATAATTTCTTAGAAAAGAATCTTACAATTATTTATTTATTTTTAGCTTTAATATTAAAAACTAAATAAAACATAAATTATGATATTCATGAATGTAAATAGAAATTAAAGTTAAATATATTTGATACATTTCAACCAATCATTCCCAATAGCGACTTTAAATATTGTAAAGATGAAATACACATAAAATCTATAGACCAACAAAGATTGTACTTCCTCTATTTTATATTATAAGTAGTTTTAGCAAAACAAGTAATTGTAAAATTTCAATGGAACTTTTTTATTTACTGAATATTGTATGACCAATTGAATTATATATTTTTTTATAATTGGTTGAAGTTATATATTAAATTCTATTTTTTAACAGTTAACAACTTTTTTAATATTTGTTGTTTTTAACTAAAACTATTACAACTATTTGAAATAGAGGGAGTATCACCTCTCACATGGTCATCGATAGGGATGTTAATATGAGCTTAATCTAAGAGGGTTAGCCCTAACCATGTAAAACCATTTCTAGCCCTAACCCTTAGTTTTGTTAAATGGTTTAAAAAGGATTAGCCCTATAATGTATATGGCTTATATTTTAGCCCATTTAATTTAATTCACACAATTATTATATATTATCTAAATATTTATTAAAATTTTAAATTTGTTTATTATGCAAAACAAAGTTTTTTTCGGCAAAACCGTAAAAAACGAAAAAATGAATTTTCTCTTCAAAATCACGAAATTGAGTTTTTTCGCCAAAACCAAAACTTTTTATGGTTTTATGGTTTTAGCGGATAAACTTGATTTGTGATTAGAAAGTTTTGGCGGGAAAATGAGATTTTGCGGTTTTGGCGGGAAAACAAGATTTTGTGATTTTGACGAAAAAATGCGATTTTGTGATTTTGGCGTGAAAACGTGATTTTACGATTTATGCGGGAAAACGTGATTTTGCGTTTTTGCGAGAAAACGTGATTTTATGGTTTTGGCGGGAAAACATGATTTGCGGCTTTAGCGGGAAAACGTGATTTGCGGTTTTGGCGGGAAAACGCGATTTTACGGTTTTGGCGGGAAAACATGATTTGCAGTTGTGGCGGGAAAACATGATTTTACGGATTTGGCGGAAAACGTGATTTATGATTTTGGCGGGAAAACATGATTTGCGGTTTTGGCGGGAAACGCGATTTTGTGATTTTGGCGGGAAAACTTGATTTTGGCGGGAAAACACGATTTTACGGTTTTAGCGGAAAAACACGATTTTACGGTTTTAGCGGAAAAACACGATTTTACGGTTTTAGCGGTAACACTCGATTTTATGGTTATAGCGGGAAAACGCGGTTTTGCAATTTTTGCGGGAAAACTCAATTTTGGGATTTTGGCTGGAAAACGTGATTTTGTGGTCTTGGCATGAAAACGTGATTTTGCGGTTTTGACGGAAAAAGTCGATTTTAATATTTTTTCCATTTTTATGATCATATCTAAAGTTGTTAAAAATGTAATTTTTAGTTAAAATTAATATAAAAATATTTGTTTACATGCATGAAAATTAAATGGGTTAACTATGGTACCAACTCTAACCCTTAACTAAAAGAGGGTTGAAATAGGACTCAGTTTATTTTAAACAAAAGAGGGCTGAACCCTAACCCATGATTTAGCATCCCTAGTCATCGATATCCAACATTAATGAAATTAAACTAGTGTTTTAACGTTTGTGTGGTAAAGCAAATAAATACATTAAAAAAAGCTCGGAAGTCGAGTTTTAATAGGCCGGGTTAAATGTAAACATGAGGCCCATTAATATTTGAGGTTTATTATTTAGTTAGCAATCCGATAACAGAAGAATATCCAAACATTTTTATTAAAACAGTGTTGAAGAATCATCATAATCGATGGTCAAGTGCACGCCTGGCTCATGATCGATGGAGGATGAATCAAGCGAGAGTGATGCGTTGATCCCCTGAACATTATTGTTGATGAACATCATCATCATCATCGTCGGCACTGCGTTTGTTTTCCTATTTCCCCTGTTCTTCTGAACTTCTCCGGTGATTTCACCAGGAGTCTTCATGCGTTTGTCGTCTCGTTTCCCTGGATTTTGATTTTGATCCTTTGAAGTGTGAGATTCAGTGTCTATTGGTTTCTGAGAATGAGATTCGATTGGGTTAGGTTTAATTTGGGGTGACGTCAGAGCCGTTGGAGATGGTTTTGGTGGCATATGTGATTGAGATTGGAGATTTTTATTAGTTTTTGGTGACAACGATGACGATGGTGGCGGTGTTGCTTTAGGTTCGTCAATAGACGGCAGCGAGGGAGGATCGATATATTTAGACGGCAGAAGCGGTGGGATATGAGATTCATTACTAGTGTTTAGCGTTTTGGCTTCTCGTGGCTGTACAGGTGATTGGGATTTGCGAGAATCTGACAATGAAGGAGGCGATGACTGGAACCGAGTTTCGGATTTAGACGGAGGAAGCGCTTGAAGTGTGGATTCTTCAGTAGTGATTAACTTTGACTGTGGCGGCGGTGTAATTTTAGCTTCTGGTGGTGGCAAAGTTGGTTGAGCCGATGATTTAGAGGGAGGAAGCTGTGGAGGCGGTTGGGACTCAGATTTTTCTGCAGCCTTTAGGGCTGATGGTGGAGTTTTGGTTTCTGGTGGTGGTAAATGTAGTTGACATTCACCAGATTTTAACAATGACGGTGGCGGCGGTCGAATTTTAGCTTTTGGTGGTGGTGGTAAGGGATGTTGAGGATCACTAGTTTCTGATAATGACGGTGGCAATGCGTGCCTTGGAGGTGATGATTGGGACAGAGTTTCATCAGTGACTTTAGGCGGCAGAAGTGGTGGAGGCGTGGATTCTTTAGTAGTGTTTAGTGTTGATGGTGTAACTTTACCTTCCGGTGGTGGCAAATGCGGTTGAGGAGATTCTTGCAACTGAGTTTTATCAGTGGCTTTAGACGGAAGAAGTGGTGGAGGTGGTTGAGACTGGGATTCTTTAGCAGCGTTTAGCATTGACGGTGGAATTTTGGTGTCTGGTGGTGGCAAAGGCAGATGAGTATCACCAGATTTTAACAATGACGGTGGCGGCAATGAAATTCTAGCTTCTGGTGGTGGCAAAGGCTGTTGAAGTTCACCTGATTCTGTTAATGACGGTGGCAATTCTTGCCATGGAGGCGTTGATTGGGACAGAGTTTCGTCAATGGGTGGAGGTGGTTGGGACCAGGATTCTTTTGCAACGTTTAGAGTTGACGCTGGAGTTTTGGCTTCTCGTGGTGGTAAAGGCAGCTGAGATTCACCGGATTCTAACAATGACGGTGGTGACGGTGGTGAAGGCGGTGGAATTTTAGCTTCTGTTGGTTGATGTTCACCAGACTTAGACGGTGATGATAATGGTGGTGATGCTTGCGAAGGAAGCAATAACTTGAAATGAGTTTCATCAGTGGATTTAGCCGGTGGAGACTGTTGCGACCGCAATTCTTTATGATCTTTAAGCGTTGAAGGTGGAGACGGCAAGGATTTGGTTTGTGGTGGTGGTAAAGCCGGCTGAGATTCAGCGGATTTTAACAATGATGGTGGTGATGCAACCGACGGAGATAGTGATAGGAACTGAGTACCCTCAGTAGATTTAGACAGCTGAGATTTATGGGATTCTGATAATGAAGATGGTGATGCTTGCGACAGGGGCGGTGAATGCAACCGTGCTTCATCAATTGATTTAGACGGCGTTGAAGATGGTGGGGATTGATAGTCTGAAGTAGCGTTTAGCGTTGATGGATGGGATTGTAGTTGTTTTGCTTCTGGTGTCAGCGATGGAGAAGGTATCAATGGCAGATGAGAGTCACTCTGTTTTGGGGGCGATGAAGGTGGTGATGTTGTATGCGGTTGAAGCACTTCCTTTGATGGTGGTGGTAAAAGTGACGGTGGTGATGATTTAGGTTCCGATAGTACACGTGGCGGAGATAGGCTATTTTCACCAGATACTGAAAGAGACGGTGGAAGTGTAGATGGTGAAGGCTTTGGCGATGAAAATTTATTTGGAGGGGGCAGATAAGAATGTGACTGCGGTTGTTGCTGAAATGCTGGTGGCCGTGGTGATGAATTTGAACCCGGAGGTTGAGGAGGCACAGATGTTAGAGGTGGCAGACTCGGTTTTTGCGGCGAAGGAGGAGGAGGTTGTGACGTCGGTGGTGTCGTTGTCTGCGGTTGAATCACTTTCTTCGATTTCAGTTCAGGCCGTGGCGGAAGTGTTGATGGTGAAGGCATCGGTGATGAAAATTGCTTGGGAGGGGGAAGAATTAAAGGTGACTTCGGTGATGATTTTGGTGAAATAGGCGGTGGGAGTGTAGGTGGTGATGACAATTGATATGGAGGCGGCTGAAAAGCTGGTGACTGTGGTGGCGATTGTAACAAAACTTCTTGATGATCCTTTGGTGGCAATGGCGGTTGTTGCGGTGGCTGTGGTTGGTTGCTTACGCTTTGCCGTAACTGGACAAGCCTAGCTAAGTTGCCGAGCCGGAATCTCCGGCGAGATTGTCGATTATTAAACATTTTACTTACAGCTCGTGTTGTCTAATAGAGACTAGTAGTACATATATATGATAAAGATAGGTATGCGTAAGCTTAAGCTATATATGTAGAGGAACATGTCAGTTGCAGACAAGTTTTGCCTACACGAGTAGACTTACTCACACAAAGTATATCCATAAACCCAAGATAAGTATTTGATTCTTTAAACCTTTTGCACAAATCACGTGTTCAGACTTAAGATAGATATGTACAGTGCTTCTCTTCTTTTTTATGCTAACCTAGATAATTTTTTCTTTCTCAAATCCAAAAATGGGCCATTTGTAAGAAAGACAAGGGCCCATTAAGTGTTTTGGGCATAGGAACAGCATATATTACTGATATTTCATGTCTTATTCAACAAAATGCATATTATGCGGATATGAAAAAAAGAGTGATAAATATACTTTGAATCATTCATATTTGATTCAGGTGGATAATATTGAAACGTATTCAATGGAAACTCTCTCAGCTTCCGTTTCATCCTTGAACCTCCCTCCACTACCTCCTCGTAGATCCATCTCCGGCCGCTTTAAACCCACCGTTAACGCAACCGCTACGAATCTTTCAAAACCACCAACATCGTCTTCGCCATCTTTCTACTCCCACCACAAAAACCTTACCTTCCCCAGAGGAGTCTCGTCACCGCTTCCTAACGCAAAACCCTCGAGAGCTCCACCGCCTCCGTCTCCTCCTCCTGTGCACGAGAAAGCGGCGTCCGGATATGCCGCAGCGCTCGTTAGTGTTTGTCAGTCGAAGAACTGTCTTGGTCGGACTCAAGAAGATGTCAGAAAATTGATGGAGTTTCTTGTGGGAGAAGACAACAACAACAACAAAAAGGTCTTAGTCAATGAAGTTGCTGAGAGAGGTAAATTTGGTAAACACTTGAAGGGCTTGGTCAAGATGTTGATTACAAGAGGCAAATCTGGGATTCTCTTTGATGTCTTGATGGAGTTTGAGAGAATCTGTAATGAATTGGTACTTGTCCGTACAACAACACTTGTCTGAAACAACTAAAGATTGTAATAAGATTACATCAAATACACACAGTTGTGTCACTTTTTTTTTTTTTTTTTTTTTAATCAGATGTTTACATTGTTAGGATAGATTCATTGTGGATTCCAACTTTCTAAAAGATTTGGTTCTTTAACTTGCTTTTTGGCCTTAAAATCATATACATGAAAACTCTGTTTTTTTTAAATCTTTATATTTGTTAAGAGTTTTCCGTGTGTAACTGAAAGTGATTTAGGTAACATTGTTGCATCCTGTTTTCTTCTTTGAATCTAGTTTGAAATCTGCAAGATTTGCCAGTTCATCCACTGCTTCGACGGTTGTTTGGATTCTAGCTGCGTTTTCGATTAACAACGAAACCAAAGTAGCAACTGGAAGGACTTCATGTAGGCTCATCGGCATGGTACTGTCTCCTTTGCTGTTCTCTTCAGATGGAACCTCTTCTTCAGGTTTCTTGGTTTCGATTGGAACAGATTTTAAGGTTTCTTGAAGTTCTTGTACTGCTGAGTTCATATCAAACACCAGGAAATCCATCTTGGAAGATTTTCTTGTGTTGTTCAACATATCCGCTACTTCTCTCAAGATTTTTGAAGAAGCTGAGCTCAGTTTCATACAAGCTTCTCCAAAATGATTCTTGACCTGATCTGCTACCTGTTGAAAGCACAAGACACTAGTTTTCATTTCGCAACCTCTTACAAGTTAATTTCTTCAAAACTATGATAAAAAAACATATGAAAGGGTTATAACCTCTGTTTCATAGTTCATGCAGATACTAAGATTCTCAATGCAATAAGCACATCTCCTCATAGCAGCCCCTATCTTTACATATTGTTGCCATGGATGCCGGAAGTTAAAGCTTCCATGTGCAGGTTCCCATCTAGCTAGATTTGCCTGAGAGATTACCAAAAAAAAATAGAGCGTTCTAAGACACTGCAAATCAAAAAGGTATATTAACATTTCAGTATCCCCAAAGATGATCTGTTAAGTTACCATGGCTTCCTCTGTTCCCTTAGAGTTAAGTACACATTTAAATCCTTGCAACTTCATGTTATTTTCTTCATCTTCATTCTCACTGAAGTAAACTGCTACGCAACCTGCAGTTGTAATGATAATCTGCTCAGATAGCTAATGTCGTTTCTTGTGTAACAAGTTTGTTTTTCTTATTCCCTTACCGTCTAATGAATCGGCAAGTTTTACAAAATTATGTTGAACAAGGCGATGAAGCTGAGATCCTGCCCATATGGGACACAAGAAGACAGTAATGATAATGCAGATAGATGTTCCAATGGCAATAGTTGATGCTCTTTGCTGCGCCAAATCAACCAGCTTATCTACTCGGTAACCGCCTACTGAGACAAGGCTGAATGTTAGGATAAAGATCATCGCTCCATAGTCGAATCTGGATTTGAATGACGGCACAAACCGCGAGTAAGTAGCTGCAAAAGCTGAAATAATCAAACCCACAAAAAGAAGTTAGTAAAGATTGATCCTTTTTGGTTACTTGCAAGGGAAGAAAGACATCCTTTCTAGGGTTCGACCATTACCAAAGAGAAAAACAGAGCATCCAGTCACAAAAACCTCAGCTTTTCCTGATTGAGTTGCAACCCAATGAACAACAATGGCTAGTGAACCAGCTAATATAGTTGCCACCACTCTGTTCACACATTTGGAGAATGTTGCTCCTGTTGTACATAGAGGAGATACACATATAGATCAATATAATTGCACTCATTAAAAAAAGTTGAAAACGTTTGGTCTACTTACCAACATTGGACTCAAAGACAACTACAACAGTCATGATAGCCCACATAGCATTTCCTCCAACTCCATCATACAAAGGTCTCATGTAATAGAAGATTGAGACTAATGAAAGTGCAAGTCCTACTTTCAAACAGTGAACAAATTTTGCTGGATCATCTGCCCCAATCTTCCAAATGTTCCTCGTAGATTTTGTGATCCGCTCCACAATTACCTTCATTACTAAACCCTTTAGCCAAAGAAAGATCCTCTTACTAGGTCTTGATGTCGGAACCAATCTCTCGGTTGTCCCATTGTCAACACTTATCCTCCACTCTAGCTTCCCTGCTTCTTCTTTTGATGCCATATTATCCCAAAGACTTGATCCAGTGAATGTTTTGGTGAAGAAATGTATGGGTTATGTTTGCTGAGCAATGCAATTTGTGGTGTTGCATATATAGAGATCATAAGGGTACAACTATTATATGTTATACATATATATTACTATTTTCCAAAGTTGTATAAATCGTATTTAAGTGGTGTGTTAATATATAATATACAACAATATATTATACTCTCCCACTTGAAAATGCACAAAGATGGAGTGGCCTAACTGTAAAGTTATATGATCAGTATCAAATTTTGTGCTCTAGGTCGTCATCGCACAAGTACGTTCTGATGTTGACACCTTCTTACATCCATCCGTATCAATGCAACGTCTGTTCATCTTTGTTTCTAGATTCTGTAAGTATTCTCAACCCTATTTCTTACTTCTATTTGGTTTTATCATAGCCCATGCATACACGAAAGCATAAAAGACGCAATTATAATGAAACCAAATGAAATTACTATTACATGGACTATGCTATAAGCCACTAAATGACATAAAAATTTTGTGTACGTAAGTATATGCCTGTCTATGTTCATTGTTTGCGTACTTTCATTTACTGAATTACGCAGTTAGTGTTTATACACGAAAAGTTTATTGTCGTAAGCAAATAAAGCCCCTTCGCATATTCCGTTTGGGTCATTAGTGAATTCACCTTACAACGAGATATATTTAATTTTTTGTCTTATTTGATTTAGTTATGACGAGTTAGCCGACATGTCCATAACATACTTACAATTAAGAAAATGCACATAACAAAGTTTAGACTATGATATAATATATATTAAGCTTTTTAGTAATTAAATCCCTCAACTAAGGATGAATCGTAAAATAAACCTTCAAGTAAAAATCCTATGAAATAAATCCTCAACTTTAATTCCGTTAACGTATGTAACCCTCTGTCTAAAATACTGTGACGAAGGGTGACATATGTTAACGGTTTATAAATTGAAGATTTATAATCTTGAAAACTTAGTTGAGGGATTTTCTTACGATTCAAAAATAGTTGAAGGTTTTTATCAATAAAACTTATTAAATTTTTTTAAAAGCTTTATTATCATTTATTCCTTGTTTAATATTGACTTATAAGCCTTTAAAACTAACTTCTAAATTTTTATACATTATTTTATCAATTTTATAACCAATGTATAAACACTCATAAATATTTTTATATTTTTATAAATAATTAATAAGGCTCAGTGCCGGTCCGGACATTGTATGAGTTTGAGCTATATTTTTTTCTTTGGCCTATGAATTAATAAAATTCATAGAAAACACATGAATAAAAAATTAAAGAAGAGAGAAGTATTCGAACTCACCATATTTACACTGTTAATGAACATCTAAAACCAATTTTTCTAAGGGATGTTCTTAAGAAAAATGGCCGATAATTTACTTATTTACTTATGAATCTTTAAACAAAAATGGCAGTTATTCTTAAGAATAAGTAAATTATCGACCATTTTTCTTAAGAATATCCCTTAGAAAAATTGTTCTAGATGTTCATTAAAAATGCAGAGGTGGTCAAGTTCATATATTTCTCTCTACTTTAATTTTTTATTCCCGTGTGTTCTATGAATTTTATTAATTTATAGGTCTAGAAAAAAATTTAGCTTCCAACCCATACAATGTTCGGACTGACACTAAGCCTTATTAATCATTTGTAACAATATTAAAATATTTATGAATTTTTATAAATTGGTTATAAAATTGATAAAATAATGTATAAACATTTATAAGTTAGTTTTAAAGGCTTATAAATTAATTTTTAAAAAAATGCATAAATGATAATAAATCCTTTTATACATTTAATGTGCTTTAGTGATAAGAACCCTCAACTATTTTTGAATCATAAGAAAACCCTTCAACTAAGTTTTCAGGATTATAAACCCTCAACTTATAAACCGTTAACATATGTCACCCTCCGTGACAAAATTTTAGACGGAGGGTAACATAAGTTAACGGAACTAAAGTTGAGGGTTTATTTCGTAAGATTTTTAGTTGAGGGGTTTAATTACTAAACATCAATATATTATTGGTGAAACTGAACAATAATATCCTTGAATGTGCGTCAAAAGAGATGAGATACTTTCGTGTATTGTTCTAGGAAACTGATTAGAGAACAAAAAAGAGTTACATCCGAGAGATAAAGACGCGAAGTGTTCGTAAAAATAGGAGACTCAATTTTAGGATTACATCAGAGATTGAAAGTTCTCGACGGTGCGAATACCGAGAAACAAGCTGAATATTGGTGAGTACGGTATGATTAGGGGATCAAGAAATAATTTTGTTGATAGTGAGGTAAACATGTGAGTTAATATCTTTAAGAAGATGAAGAATCATGCGAAGAATTGAATTGGGGAAGATGAACAGTAACTTGTGTTATATGTTCCATACTATTGTAATTACAGTATATTATGATACATTTCTCATCCTCCTTTGTTGCAAATTGTATCTCCTACCTCCTGACTCTTCTCCTTCACTACTCTATCAGTTCCATTGTTTTGTCCTCCAACACCGTCGCCACTCATCATCTCTTCTCCGGCTCTTCTTATATTCTATTTTATAATCATAGTATATAGCATGTTACAATTTCCCTCTTCCTCCTCGCTAAATTGTATCTCATTTGCTTCATGATTCTTCTCATTTAGTATTCCATCAGCTCTACTGTCTTTTCATTTAGCACTGTTGCCATGCATCACCACCCATAATCAGATGTTGGGTTGCAATGGAGAAGAAAATGCTCTATGTTAGTATGTTCTATTCCATAGTAATAGAATGTAGATTCATGATAACATCAAAAGATATATGCCACTGAAATGAACCGGATGTTTAGAGATTTCTAAAGACAAAATTTATATTTAATGGAAAAACAATTTATTTGCATGGACAATGCATTTTGGTGAAAAATATACACAATGTCTTTTCATTGACAATGCATTCCGATCACTTCACTTCTTGTTCTACGTAAGATCCTTCACTTGTAACATCACCACCACCATCACCGTGGTCGATTGTTTCATTCTTCACCACCATCATCGATTCCACCATTGTTGCTATCGTCTTCTTTCCACCACCGTCTCCACCATGTTTTTGTTTCACCACTGTTTTCTTTTCTACCATTATCGCCACTGTCTCAACCATTTTCTCTTCTACCACCGCCATCATGGTTTTTTCTTCTCATCAACTTTTTGAACCTAAACAGTTTCTATGTTAATCGTATCTCTTCTTCCCTCTTTTTCCTTTGCAATGTAATTTTAGTTTTGTTCTATTCTATCTGAGAACAATAAAATAAAATTAAACTTTTAAAGTTTTTCTCTCACCTTCCTCCTCTCCATATCCCCTTCCCTGCCTTGCTTCCTCCTCCTCATATTTGTCTTATTATCATCTTCATCGTCCTCTTCCTCCTCTTTATCTTCCTCACAATGTGTTGTTACTATGAATTGATTGTTCTATACGATATATTTAACAAATATAGTATAATATATTATCGAACATTATATTGACAAATCGTCACCTGCTGATAAGAAAAAAATCATTTACTTTCATTCCAAATTGACACACATATCAACGGATGGCTATATTCTTAATTTTTCTTCTACTATGTACATCTCACAAAATCATCTTTTTTGTTTTTTTTTCCCATGCATTACGTTTGAATTGATTTTACTATTACATATACATGCATGCACTAAGTGGTCTCAAAAGCTACATGAAAGTGGTGCGTTTGACTTTCACACTACCTTTTAATAGTGTACATATAAAAGTTACAATTCTTGGGAGGTACAAACATATCAAACCAATTAACAGAAACGATATCCTAACTTTATTTTAGGTCAGTAAGTGAGCCCCAGATTATAAGAGAGACCTAATTTAAGTTCCCTATCAAAACATTATCTTGCCCTAAGTGGACGTACTTATATATATTATCACTAGGGTAGATTTTTGTTTATATCTTTTAAAACATTATTTGTGTGGTTTACAAGTGATTAGTACAAAAAAGAAATATTGTACATGCACTTAGCTACGGTTGCCCAATTGGGTCATGTGAAACTCAACTATTCACGAAGTGCCCCTCAGCTTATCATATCACATTTTGTTGGTGATGTGATCAGAAGAGCGGTTTAACTTTTTTTTTTGTCTTATATAATTTGTTTATAATTAACATATCGTGATGGGATTAGGTCACGACTGAAATTTATTTTTTTAATAAAGATATTGTTAAATTCCGCTAAAAATAATTTAAAATCATTGGCATGCAAATATTAATTGAAGAATATGCAGAATTTCGTTCTATTCACAATATCAATGAACGTATACATTGTCCTTATATAATTCTCCAGGACACAAAGTGAAAATGTAATGTTAAAGAAATATTTATCGATTTTATAAAGAAAATTTATCGATTTCCGAATGTGATTAATGGGCTCTTGCACTTGTGTTCTAGTGAATTATCTGGAATTTGCTAACACAAGATTTAAAAAAGCATATAAAGTAATTCGTCATATATATCTTGTTACATGTTTATTATCTTTTATTTGATATGCGCTTCTACGTGGATGTGTTTTTCAATTTTATGAATTAAATCTAAGAACTAACTATTATGCTTTTTTAAATGTTTTATATGGAGGTGGATATTCATATCGTTGGATATTCAAGAAAGTAAAATAATATGCATGTAACTCATCTATTTGATAAAATTTATATTTGTCTATACTGATATTATATATATATATATATATATATTGTATCTAACTTTGATTGTATCATAAATATTTTAAGTATCTATTGATATTTTTATGTTATATATAATATAAATCTATAAAACTATTTTAAATATCTTTTCAACATTTTATCAGTTGTTAATATAAACCAATATATTCTTACAATATTTTTCTACACTAATTTCATAATTTGGAAAAAAAATAGATAACACCCTCAAATATCAAAATAAATATTTCTAATTCATAGAGTTTACATACATTGCTTTTTAAATTTATTTAATTATAATCTAAATTTGAAAAATGTATATCTTCTTTTTTTACTAAGATTTAAGAAATTGAAAATAAAAATGTATTAAAATTAATTAACATATTGCTCTTTATAGTTCCAAAGTTAATCAACATATACAAAAAAGAATAATTCTTATTATTAAAAAAATTGAATTATATAAATGGTAAATTGCAATTCTATCACAAGTTTGATATCACTTTGTAAATGTATCTTTAATGAATGACACTTTTCAAAAATACCTTTAAGTTATGATGAAAATAGACTAAATTATTTTTTCTAAATATTTATAAAACATTTAGAAACTCACCTTCACTTAAACACTAAACTCAAAACATTAATCACTAAAGTGTAAACCCAAATGTTAATATATTTTTTATTAAAGGTATTTTTGCAAAATAGTATTAACTTGTGCTATTCTTAGCAATTTCTCTTATATAAAACCAAAACCAATATAAAATACACAATTTCACTACATATAATCAAGACTTTTTGCAGAAATGACCTAAAATTTGAAGTCAAATACAAAAGTAACATGTCTTTTTAAGAAATTTTCATTTTTCCTATTCATCACGGAAGTTCAAGTTATTCACGAAATGTTATTATTATTTTTTAAGATGATTGTTTTACTCAATTATGTTCATTTTCATCAAGTATTTACAATATTGTCATTATCATCAATACACCAATTACCTTATGAACAACCAATTTCAAGCTCTAAATACACCTACACATTAAGATATACTCTTCCTCCTAATTTCTTATTCACACAAACAATTTCTCTTTTAGTTTCTCACTAAATTCATCCCAAAAACACAACATTTTGATTACCAAATTTGTAAGATTATTGAAATCACTCAAGTTCTTGATTCTTGGTCAATAAAGAATGAGTATCTTCTGTGGTGAAGTTCTGGGTGTTTGGAGAAGCTAAACAAGATATCTCACAAGTTCTAGGTATGATATTTGATTTTTTTAGATATGTTTTAGAAGTCTTCTTGACCGGTCAATGCTATGTTAGTTTTGCAACTAACTATTTTGTGTGTTTTCCGTAGAGAAGTCTTCTAACTTTTGTTTTGTAACCAAAATTTTTTATATTGACCAAAGTTTTGCAAATTGACCAAAATTTTGTAATTAACAGAAGTTTTGGAGATATTTGACTTTTCCAAAAAAGGCTTTTAAAAAGTCTTCTCAGAGTATGTTTCTATAGAGGTCTTCTTACCATCACATGAAGTATTCGAAGTCTAGCAAGAAGTTTATGTAGGTTAGTTTTTCCATTAACAATAAATAATTGAACATTTAATATTAATTAGAAGACTTCTTAATTCTAGTGGAAGTCTTCTTTAGTTTTATTATGAGATTATGGTCAAACTGTAGTTTTGAAAGAACAAATCTATGGAAGTATTTGAGTAGAAAAATGCTATAAAAGTCTTCTCTTAAAAGTCAAGCATTGTCAATTACAAAACTCACCTAGCAGATTTCTTGCAACACTTTGAAGACTTCATGTGACGGTAAGAAGTCTCAAAGTGGTGTAAGCTATGTAAATTATAATCTCACAAGGGGGAGGGGGTTTTTATTTTGTTGCATTTTTAAAGAGTTATATGGGAGTATATTTAAGTGAGAGTTTTTGGTGATTTGTATTAAAACGACAAATCCACTGTTATGAAACATAAATTTTAAAAACTCATTTAAAACCTTTGTTAATGAACTTGACATTTGATAAATTACTTATCCATTGTTATTGAAAATATTTTACGTTGAGGAGTTTTGAAATTTCAAGTGATTTTAGATTGTTTGAGTGGAGTTTCTTAGTTAAAAAAATTAAAACTCAAATCTCATTGTTTTAAGTGATATTCTAGAGTTGTTTAATAAAAATCAATTTAAACTCTGCAATTCACTGAAATGATCTAATATCTCATTAAAAATCAAATCACCTCAAATTTTATATTGAAGAAACATTTTCACCATATGACACATTTTGTATTTTGTATTACTTAATAGGTCACTTGATACTACAGAGGTAGTTTTGCACAACTTTCCACAACAGACACCCAAGTAAAATTTCCATTTTGCCCTTTATATTTTTGCCAAACAAAATATCATTTTCTGTAAACCTCTTTTTCTCTTCAAAACTAGTTTGCACACTTTTTGTGAGTATTATGCACTTTTCCTTTTAACTTTAAAAGGAACTTTTTGTAACATTTGATCAATATGCGATCCAACGGTCAATCGTTATACAACAAATAATGTTATTTATATCTACCATCTATCATCCATTAGATATTTAGATCCAGATCTTAAATGGATGACCAAGATTGAACATTTACCTAATATTTTTTTGAACAATTCTCATTTACCTAACATGATCTCATGTTTTCTCTATCATTTCAACACAACTAACTCCCAAACTCATTTATGTTGTTGAAGTCCTCGCTTTTCGAGTACCCAACACTAGAAAGTCGACGACAGCGAGGTCATATTATACATGACGTTCTGGAGACTCGCGGCGGAGATGAATAACCATGGAACACACTTACAGTGAAGTGAACCAATTACATGACGAGTAAAGGTTACATTAAACATGGCTTTGGGTACATTTTTCTGTCTCTTTCTTTTCAAATTCGTATAGTTTCTTAATCAGATGACGAGATTTGAATCTGAAAATTTAGCTTTAGCTATTTGATCACTCGGAGCTTGTTAAGTTGGTAAAGAGAGGAGAGGCATCAACTATATCTCAAATCTTAAAGCTTACCAAAGAGTAACAGAAGTGGGATAAAAAGTTTTCTTGCTTTTTGGGAGAAAGGAGAGCCACTTGTTTGTTACAGGGAGAAAGAAGACCTAATTTTCAAAACTGAGACTATTTTTCCCGTGTACACTTAGTCATACAAGAAAATGTAGTAGCCCTTTGGGTTTCATGATTTATTATGCAATATTTGATGCTGGTGAATCAACCATACATATTTTTCTTTCCTTGGCCATAAATCTACAAGAGATGAGATGGTGAAAGAGGGAAAGGGAATTAAAAGCATTTTCATGATAAATGGAATGACTCCATGGGTTCCTTGAAGTCTCAATGTCTTTTCAAACGTTGTATCTGCTTAACATTTATATATAAAAACTCAAGAGTGAAGACAAAGGATATTTTCCCCTGAAGAGTGAAGACAATGAAGCTTTACTTCACTACAAAAATTTTTCTGATATCTTATAGACTTACTAGAGGGTTGTCAAAGTGTTTTAAAATTTCAGCGTGTAATTTGTCAGGAATTAAAATGACTAATGACAATTTTTTTAAAGTTGGGTACCGTGTACACATGTGGATGTCCACGTGTACATCGTCTATGCATGTCCATGTGTACACTGATGCAATCTACGAAAACACTCACATTGTTGTACACTTGTTTCTTATCAATTATCAATCTTCCTTCCCTTGTTGCTTTTCTATTTTGGATCAATGAAATTTTTTATCTTGTTTTTAGATCATAGGTCTTATGCATTTCTAAAGATAAACTTCAGTCACATGAGATAAAGTAATAAAATAGTTCAAGACAATTATATTGTGCTGATGTACATGTGGATATCGACATAGTGTTTTAATTTTGGAAACCTTTTGATGAGTGATGATATACAGACTGATGTACATATGGTTTTTACAAGTGTATATTGTATTTGGTGATGAGTTATTAGCGTGGTGATATAGTACGAGAAATCAAAAGTATGCATAAAGTGATAAAGATATTGACTCTCTCGTGTAAATGGTGTACACGTGGGTGATGTTAACAGCGTACACGTGGACAGCAATGTACATGGAGATAGTAGCAAAATAATGTACCCATGGATATACAACTCTTCCTTGAAAACATCAACTAACACATACAGTGGCCTTAAAACTAGTTCATTCCGAAATGTACACTGCTTCGGTTCTTCTAGGGGTACACCATCTAGACATGTCCACGTGTACATTTCTTGGGATCTTCTACGAACTATCCATATGCATTCTAAAACACTAGGCTGACCAGAAAATATTGTTGAAGTCAAGGAGAAGTGATTACAATAACCTCATAGAATTTGAAGCTGAAACATAGTAGAACATTAACAAACATCAAGCAATACAAGAAATGGGGACAATGTAGATGTTGAGAAAGATCTGAAATTCAAGTCCCTTTCAATGGCAATCTCTCTCAAACACTAGGTTGACCAGAAACTATTGTTTACGTCAATGGGAAGAGAGACATTTGATGTGTTCATGATGAGTGGAATTCGGGAAGCAGGAGAAATCTGAGCGTCATGTTCTTCATCATCCTCTACATGATTTCACAGTGAAAATAGTTTCATGCGTATCTTCTGTTAGAAAATGAAGAACAGAGTGAAGAACAAGAGAGAGAGAGAGAGAGAGAGAGAGAGAGAGTAAACTCGAGAGAGAAAGAGAGAGATACTCGAAACTAAGAGAGAGAGAGAGTGAAGAAGGACTTATTTTCCTTGGATTCAAAGTGTGTATGGTTACAAGAATAAATAGGCAAGTTGCCTATACAGAAACTAATAATAAACTAAGCTTTCCTAAGTACAAAAAGAATAAAACAAAAGGGTTCTGATCGAGGGAGGTGTTTTGATCTAGGTGAGAAAGTGACATGTCCTCAACGTTTCAACCCTTAAAAGGAACATGTGATCTTTCTAATTTGAATCATCCCTTCTTGCCTCTAAGTATCTCCAACGGTCTCCTCTTTCTTCTGGCATGAACCGAAAGCGAGTTTGAACTTGCCTTGACTCCTAAGACACGTTAGGTTGAGCTGAGGTGCCTTATGTGTCAAGTATTGTACGAACATACTTGTAGCTCAAGTAAGTTCAAATCTGCTTCTTCTTCAATTGTTTCCAGATCCTTTCTTCTTCTTATCTGATTATTTACTTTGTCAA
Organism: Moricandia moricandioides; assembly: GCA_905132885.1. Lineage (NCBI taxonomy): Eukaryota > Viridiplantae > Streptophyta > Magnoliopsida > Brassicales > Brassicaceae > Moricandia > Moricandia moricandioides. Next base: position 64,428 of record CAJHQQ010000926.1, on the reverse strand, counting down.
TACTCCCCCTAAAGCTTAGCCATACAGCATGGTTAAGCTTGGAGACCATGAACACATCCCTCATTAAAACCTTTGTGTGTAAAACCCACTGGGATAAAACCACACAAGGAAAAAGAGTAGATGCTTCATGGCTGAGGGGATCATGATCTGGATAAGTCTATGAGTCCCAACCTTGGATGTATGAACTCACAGATTTTAGTGCTTGCCCCCTTGGTAAAGATATCTGCTAGTTGATCTTCACTTCTGGTATAGCAAGGTAGAATGATCTTCTGTTCCATAACTTGTCTTACTTTATGACAATCCACTTCAATATGCTTTGTCCTTTCATGAAACACAGAGTTTGATGCTATGTGTATGGCAGCCTGATTATCACAGTGCATAGTGATAGGAGTAGTGGTTTCAATGCCCAAGTCTAGGAGTAGATTCCTGATCCAAATGAGCTCACTTGTCAGTTTCCTCATTGCTCTATATTCTACTTCAGCACTTGAACATGACACCACCTTTTGCTTCTTGCTCTTCCAAGTTAATAAGTTGCCTCCAATGAATGTGCAATAGCCTGATGTGGACCTCCTGTCTATTCTATCACCAGCCCAATCAGCATCACTGTAGCCTACAATCTCTGTACTCTTGTTGCATCCCATCCAGACTCCTTGACCCGGAGCTTCTCTCAAGTATTTTAAGAACCTTTCCACCATGTTCCAATGATGAATCTTAGGAGCTTGCATTTGTTGACTGATCTGGTTGACAGCAAAGCAGATATATGGCCGTGTGATGGTAAGATAGACAGCTTCCCCACCATTCTCCTATAGTGCTTGGCATCCTCAAATGGCTCATCTTCAAACTCCCCCTCACGCAAGATTTTGTATCCATCTTCCAGTGGAGTTTTGGCTATTCTTCCTCCAAGAGTGCCTGCCTCATTCAAAAGATCAAGTGTGTACTTCCTTTGGGATAAGTGGAGCCCCTCTTTAGAGCGGTATATCTCAATCCCTAGGAAGTACTTTAACTCTCCCAAATCTTTGATATCAAATGTCGATTTAAGGAAAGACTTAGTAGAGATGATACCTTCCTTGTTGTTTCCAGTGATGATTATATCATCAACATAGATGAGGATAACCACAATCCCTTGCTGGCTTGTGAGGGTGAAGAGTGTATGATCTGCCTCTGATTTTCTGAACCCTCTTCCATTCAAGGTGGTACTCAGCTTGTTATACCATGCTCTAGTTGACTGTTTTAGCCCATAACTTGCCTTCTTGAGTCTTAGAACATTCCCTGGCTTGACTAGATGCTCTAGACCAGGTGGTGGACGCATATAGACCTCATCCTCTAGTTCTCCTTGTTGGAATGCATTCTTGACATCCATTTTCCAGTGATCCCATTCCAAGTTCACTGCTATGGACAGTATAATCCTTATTGTGTGTAACTTGGCCATTGGTGAAAAGGTATCATTGTAGTTTTCTCCATATGTTTGAGTGAAACCTCTTGCAACCAACCTGGTCTTCTTCCTCTCTGGTTTCCCATTGGCTAGGTACTTAATGGTGAAGATCCATCTACTTGTCACTGCTTTCTTGCCTTTTGGAAGTTCAGATTCATACCAAGTGTCATTGTCTATCATAGCTTTGGTTTCATCACCAACAGACTCTCTCCACCCATCATCCTCTATTGCCTCTTCATAGGATCTTGGTATATATTCTTGATCAAGTTGACCCATAAAGACTACATGTTCTTGAGGATAATACGCCAAAGAACATGTTGCTTGTGTGGGGTGAGCTACTGCATTACTATTGAAGTACACTCTGGTGTTGATCCAATTAGATGGATCCTTTCTCACCTTAGTACTTCTTCTCAATGGTTGGATTTGCTGTTCTTCTTCTATAACAGTTTCCACTGCCTCTTCTTCTTCTAGATCTTCACTAGACTGATCAGACTCTGCCTCATGTATTCCATCTTGATCATGTGATTCTGAATCTCTTTCTGGTGGCTGTTGTTGTGATTCAGACTCACTGCCCCCCTCAGGATCAAGGTGGATATCTGCATCATTTGGTGGAGTAGCATCAGGAGTTGAAGCAGTTGCTGGTCCTGGTGCTGGAGAAGCAGGAGATGGTCCTCCATTGAACTGAGAGTGGGTGACACCCAAACTTTGTAAGATAGTCCTCAAGTTGTTTGCCCTATCAGATGGTCCATGAGAGAGATATTTGAGGCTATCCCAGTTCTTCTCATCATAGTACCCCTTTGATTCTACGAACTTGACATCCCTTGAGACTAAGACTTTCCTGGTATTTGGTGAGTAACACTTGTACCCTTTCTGCGTGTGAGAATAACCAATGAACATGGCCTTGAAACTCTTGGCTTCTAGTTTATTGCATTGCTCACCTGGTATTAAGACATAGCAAACACACGCAAATGATCTATTGGAGGTTTGATTTTGTTTAATACCTGAAAAGGTGAGACATTTTGGAGGACTTTGGTGGGGATTCTATCGATGAGATAGCAAGCTGAGACCACAGCATCACCCCAAAATCTTTTAGGGACATTGATGTGAAACATCATGCTCCTTGCAACCTCCATAAGGTGGCGATTCTTCCTTTCAGCAATTCCATTTTGTTGTGGTATTTATGGGCAGCTTGTTTGGTGTATAATTTCATGCTTAGCTAAGTGATGTTTAAAGGCTTGACTTGTGTATTCTCCACCATTATCAGACCTAAAATTTTTGATCTTAGAATTGAAATGGTTAGATACATAGTTTTGAAAGTTGATGAATGCTTCTAAAACTCTATCTTTAGTTGTTATCAAGGTAAGCCATGTGTATTTCGATTTTTCATCTATGAATGTAACAAATTACTTGTGATTCTCTCTAGACACACGTGGTGCAGTTCATACATCAGAGTGAATCAGATCAAAACAATGCTCATAAATAGTCATAGATTGAGGAAAAACCGTCTTGCAATGTTTACCAAGAATACAAGCCTCACAACTTTCATTTTTAAGAGAGAGACTAGGTAACATCAATCCTAAAGCACGAGGGCGAGGGTGGCCTAATCTATCATGCCATAAAACATCACTAGCTAAAGTAGAAGTAGTATTAAACGCAGAAGCAGAATTCAAAGCAGAAGTTAAATTTGATCTAAGCTTGGTGTCTTCAAGTGAATAGAGCTCTCCTTTGCTTACACCTTTGCCCAGCATCTTGCTAGTTTTAATATCCTGAAAGAAAACCTCATTAGGACTGAAAATAACATTGCAATTGAGGTCATTAGTGGCTCTCTTGGCAGATAATAAGTTGGATGTGAACTTAGGCATGTAAAAAGCTTGAGACTCTTTATTAAACAGTTTCAGATTTCCTATGCCCTCAATGGGTATCTTATCTCCATTTGCAATGACTACACTACCTAAGGCCGGTTTGACATCATTAATTAACTTAGCATCCCTAATCATGTGATGAGAAGCTCCTGAATCAATGATCAAAGGTCTAGGAGTGCTTAATGTATTTTGGACAGAATTTAAAGCATTGCTACTTATGTTACCAGAGTTTGAATTGAGAGCCTTTATGAGGGCTTCAATGTCTGACTTGGTGATAAGAGTGTCACCAGAAGGTGGCTGAGACGTTGCCTGAGAGGTTGAACCCATGACATGAGTGGTAGAGACCATGGCACACCCATCCTCTCCAATGCGTGCAGATCCATGGTTTTGGTGTGCCTCCTGAGCTCTTGCTTCATGTGCTCTAGCTGATGAGATGTGTTTGGGTGGTCTAAGATGAGGGTGAAGTAGCCAGCAATTGGTTTTAGAGTGTCCTTGCCTTTTGCAATGCTCACAAGTCACACGTTTCTCATTTGGTTTGTAGTATGCCTTGTGAGCTGAGCCGGTTTCTGCCTTCTCTACCTTGTTGGCCATGGATAGTTCTCCTTTACCCCCAAATAAACCTTCTGACCCTAGATCCTTGTGAAACTGAGCACACACATCATCCATACTTGGTAGTTCCTTAGCTCTCAAGATGTGTTTGATCACATCATTGAAGCTTGGATTAAGGGTAAGAAGCAACCCAAAGATCTTGTCTTGCTCACGCCTTTCTTCAATGATATTGAGGTCAGTTGTGCTAGGTCTCAACACTTCTATCTCTGCCCACAGCTGACTGTACTTCCCAAGGTGCTTGGTGAAGTCCATTTATTCTTGTTGCAAGTTGTTTATGGCTCGTTTAACTTCAAAGATTCTGGTTAGGTTTGAAGTGTTGACATAAACTTTGAGTAGAGTATCCCACAATTGTTTTGCGGTTTCACAATGTGAGTATGCCTCCATGATAGGTGTGTCAACGGAGCTTTGCAAGATAGACAGCACCATAAGGTCTTCCTTACCCCATTTGCTTTCATCTACCATTACAACCTCCTTGCCATCTTCCCCTTGAGTAATCTGTCTTGGGGCTTCTCCTGACATGATATGCTCCCATAGACCCCTTCCCCCAAGAGTTGTCTTGGCCAATCTAGACCAGATGAGGTAGTTTGCACCTTTTAAAGTGACCGGAATCACCACTGGCTTGTGTTGCTCCATATTCTCTTTGTTTTTGTCCAGCGGGTAAAAGGAAGTACCCAATAGAACTTGAAATTCCGGATGTTGGGTTTAGAAAGAACAATGTACTAAACAGGTTACTGCCTTAGAAAGAGATACGTTGGACAGAAGAGAGTGAGAACGGCCAAGAACTAGAGAGAACTCAGTAAGAACAATACTATTATCCAGTGGACAATAGGGTTTGTGAGAGAAATTTGAAAAAGTAAACCGATTAAGTGAAAGAGAAGGTGAAGTAATGAAGATTTGCAGAAGAGATTAGGTGCTCAAGAGCGTGTAAGCTCTGATACCATGTTAGAAAATGAAGACCAGAGTGAAGAACAAGAGAGAAAGAGTAAACTCAAGAGAGAAAGAGAGAGATACTCGAAACTAAGAGAGAGTGAAGAAGGACTTATTTTCCATGGATTCAAAGTGTGTATGGTTACAAGAATAAATAGGCAAGTTGCCTATACAGAAACTAATAATAAACTAAGCTTGCCTAAGTACAGAAAAAATAAAACAAAAGGGTTCTGATCGAGGGAGGTGTATCAAGGTGAGAAAGTGACATGTCCTAAACGGTTCAACCTTTAAAAGGAACATGTGATCTTTCTAATTTGAATCATCCCTTCTTGCCTCTAAATATCTCCAACGGTCTCCTCTTTCTTCTGGCATGAACCGAAGGCGAGTTTGAACTTACCTTGACTCCTAAGACACGTTAGGTTGAGCTGAGGTGCCTTATGAGTCAAGTATTGTACTGACAGACTTGTAACTCAAGTAAGTTCAAATCTGCTTCTCCTTCAATTGTTTCCAGATCCTTTCTTCTTCTTATCTGATTATTTACTTTGTCAATACATTCGTGATCAGGACTGTCGAGATCCTCATGGTATTTAACAAAAGCGACATGTTTTATACAAGGGTGAATGCAATAATCACTAACATAGTCAAACTTTTTCACTTCCCGTCTTCTCAGCTCCAAATCATCAGTCTCCCATGCTCACAACGCTGACATTAAGCCACTCAATCTCGAGATATAACCTCTCTCATATCATGATCCTTCGGTATATGTATCATGTGAGGAAACCCAGCTTCCTTCAATGGCTGAGCGATATCTGTTACCTTGGTGAGGTTGTGATTGATGAGTCTAGAGAGGGAGAGGACCTCAATTGGCGCTAAAGAGAACGTAGGTGGGGAGAGGTGAAGGATGAAGATGGTGTCTCCGTGACGGATGTATTGATCACAGTTCATCAAACATCCAAGGCTCTCCTTTCTGAGAGGTCAACAGCGACTCAGATTTAACGGCAAGCACCGACGGTTGGGAGTCGGAGAAGTCGACGAAAGTGATGAAATCTCCACTGTAAAATAGCTATATCTTTTAAATAGGAAATAAGAAATTATGTGCAATTTTTTTGTGTCTGTGGTTAAAATAAAAATAAATTGTAAGGTTTAAATTTGAAAACAATAAAAGTAAATAGCATATGTGGAGAGACGAAAGAAGCGAAAAAGATCTAAATGGGAGGACAATTTTGTACTTTTACTATCAAAAACTACCTTAGTAGTATAAATTTGTCTTATTGTGTCATATAAAGACATAAAGTGATCTTTAATGTAAACCACTCTATATTTTTCCTTTACTCTCTATGTTCCAAAATACTTGATGTTTTATGACAGTTCACAATTATTAAGAAATTTGTCGTTTTATCTTAAAAGTATCATTGAAATATTAATTATAAATTATTCAACCAATTACAAAATATATTACAATAAATCATTGGTTGCACAATTTTTGATAAAATTAAAAGTTTCATTAAAATATGAAAAAATCATTTATTTTGAAACATAAAAAATTTCCTTAAGCATCATCTATTTTAAACGGAGGGAATACTTTTTATTATAATGCAATGGTTTTGTTTGAGTTTTTATATAAATTTTAATATAATGTAGTTGTACTTTTACCGTATTTTACTAAATATTTCCAAAACTGCTATATATATTTTAGGGTTCTTTTCAAAATAACCTTAAGATTTTAAGTTAAACTTAAAACTAACCCCATTTTTTGTCAACACTATTTAGCCACGATCTTCCTATACCCTCATATATTCAAATATTTAAAAAACTGTCATTATATTTTAATTTTCTTTTATTTTTTAAATGGAAAAAAAAACAAAACATCCAAATCATTTCTTCTTATTTACAACAATGTCACTATCATCAATTTTCCAACCACCACAAACAACCATTTTGAGCTCTTAAAACTCAAGAATTCAGTTTATATCTACTTTTTCTTCATTCTACACCAACAAATCTTTATTTTCTCTCATATCCTCTTTGCTTTCATAAAAAAAAGTCTCATAACTTTCATTTTCACAAACAAACATTTCATATTTTCGTGACTCTTCAGTAAAGAATCATCAAAACAACTCATTTTTGCTCATATTTGAAGTTCGTGCCGTAGAAAAGGTTGGAAACAAGCTTACACAGGAAAAAAGTAAATATTTACATGGTTTAGTCATTATTCAGATCTGTATCGTGATAGTAGAATGTTTGTATGTCTACGAGTCTATGTAGACGTACTTTGCAGTCTTTGTTGACGCACATGTTAATTTTGCTATTGACCAAAATATTTTTTTTCTTACAACATAGACTTCAATAAAAGTATACGTCTTTAACATTGGAAACAAAAAAAATTGTTAGGTTTAGGAATACATCTACATAAAAGATATTAGTTTTGCAATTAACCAAAATTTTGAGTTTTCATACTAGACTTCATTGGAAGTCTGCATAAGGTAGACTACCCCAGAAGTCTGCATTAGGTAGACTACGCCGGAAGGCTGCAAAATGGTCATTTTTGTATTTGACCAAACTTTGACTTTTTGAATATTTTAGTTTTGTGTTTGACTAAAATGTTAAAAGATTGAACCAAATTATTTAAATTTTAGACTTCATATGCAGTTCACTAATCTAGAAAAAAATGTAGATCGCATATGAATTCTACTTTTTATTTATTTTGGTCAAACATAAAATTAACGTGTCAAATTTAAGAGTACACTGCATATGAAGTCTAGACCTTCGTAGGTTTCCATTTAAATAAACACGTAAAAAGTCAAACTTGGTCAACTACAAAACTACCCTCCTTAAAAAAAGTATAAATGTAGACCGAAAGGGAAGTCTACTTTTGAAAGTCAAATACTTGGTAAATTCTGGTCAACTGCAAAACTAAAATTTTTAAAAGTGTAGACTGAAAAGAAGTCTAATCATATAAAATCATATTTTTTTTTTTCAAATGCAGAAATAACATGTGAATTTTGAAATTGCAAAAACTAACCGAAAGAGTAGACCTATATAAAAGTCTACATACGTAGACTGAAAATCAAGTCTACTATTTTTTGAACCTATTATAGAGTATACGTAGAAAAATTTATTAAAAGTGCATTTGTATATTTTTCATTATGTTTTCACGATTTTATTGTTTTACAATGTGTGTTAGTGAATCTTAAAAGTCTTGAATGAATTTTAAAAGTTAATATGTTATAATTGTGGAACTATTTTTTTTTGTTTGACTATGTTGTTAAATAATAATGTAAACTTCTGTGACAGACTAAAAATGTAGATTGTAGCTGAAGTCTACGTAAATAATTCTATTAAATGTGTATTTGTGTATTATTCATAATTTTGTTTTACGATTTTATTGTTTCACAGTGTGTATTAGTGAATCCTAATTTTCTTGAACGAATTTCAAAAGTTAAAGATTATAATTATGGAACTATCAATTTTTAGGTTTGGCTAAGTTGTTAATTAATGAGTGTAGACTTACGTAGAAGTCTGCTTATGTATTTTTGTTCTTGAAACTTCTTGGAAAGTTTTATTCTTGAAACTACTTGGAATTTTTTATAGATTTTATTGTTCTCACATGTGTGTTAGTTATTGTTTTAGTTTATGATGGACTTGATTGTTTTGTTGATTAGAGTATGCTGTGGTAAATTTGATAGCTAAAAAATTAATAATATTGTACAAGTGAAACACAACTAAAGATAAATACTAAGTTTAAAATTATGTATCAAAATATTTATTCACAAATGAGTATTTATAATGATAAATTATCACAAAGCAATTTATTAAGATTCTTCTAGAGTTTTTTTTATTATTCATAATTTTGATGGGTCAAATGAAATTTTAGAAAAGAGTACCTACAAAATAAAATAAAAATTATGAGAAAACATAAGATAAAAATTTTAAATCATATTTTAGTAGACTTCTTATGAAGTGTACTTAAAGTTTGTGGTTTATTAGACTTTATTTGAACTCTATTAACCTTAATTTTTAACTAGACTTCATTAGAAGTCTACAGTAACAAAAATATTTCAGATTTAAAAGTGTACATTTAGAAAATTTGAAAATAGTCTTAGTTTTGGAAAAGATTTCAAAATAGAATTTTTAATTTTTAGTAGATTTCTTATGAAGTCAACTTAAAATTTATGGTTCAATAGACTTTATTTGAAGTCTAGTAGCGTTAATTTTTTAAAGAGATTTCATTAGAAGTCTACAGTAACATAAAATTTTCAGATCTAAAAAATTGACATTTATAAAATTTGAAAATAGTTTCAGTTCTGGAAAATATTTAAAAATATATATATTTTTAAAGATTAAATAGTAGTAAAGCAAAAAATAGAGTTTGAATCAATAAATTTATTTCAAAATAAACACAAAATATTTAAAATATATATATATATATATATATATATATATATATATATATATATATATATATATATATATATATATATATATATATATATATAGATTTAAATCTTATATTTTTGGAAGATGATTTGAAAACTATAGAAAATAATACCTGGAAAATAAGATTAAAATATGAGAAAAACATAAGACAAAAAATTAAAATCATATTGAGTAGATTTCTAATGAAGTCTGTTTAAGTTAAGTTCGGTATATTTCAAACAAATTTTACTTTTAAGTAGACTTCATTAGAAATCTACTCTTTCGCATAATTTTATATTTGAAAATATGTACATTAAGAAAACAAGAAAATAAATTTAAATCTGTACAACTTTAGAAAATATAATTTATAAGATAAAATAGTGGTAAAGTAAAATATAGAGTTTGAATATGTAACTTTATTTAAATACACACATTTAAAATCTATAGATGTGAATCTTACATTTTTGGGAGGAGAAGACAAAAATCATGGAAGAAATACCTACAAAATAAGGTAAAATTATGAAAAAACATAAGACAAAAAAGTTCAAATCATATTTTTGTAGATTTCCAATGAAATTTGCTTATAAATTGTGGCTTAGTAGACTTCATTTGAAGTCTACTAGCTTTAACTTTTAAGAAGACTTCATTATAGTCTACTATATCATATTAGATCTAAAAAATATATGTACATTTAGAAATATGAAAATAGTTTTAAATCTGAATTCAAAAATATAATTTATAAGATAAAATAGTAGCAAAGTATATGTTACAAATTTAGAATCTATAAATTTATTTAAATATAAACATAAAATATACATTTAAAATCTATAGATGATAGATCTAAATCCTACATTTTAAGAGGGGAAGATAAAAACAACGAATGCTAATACCTACAAAAACAAAATAATGTTGTGAGAAGGACATAAGAAAAAAAAAATTAAACAAAAGTTTTCCTTCACATTGAAAGAATTTAGAGAGAAATGCGGGAGTTTTAGAGAGAAGTGAGAGAATGTTAAGAAGTTCGAGAATTATCATTTTAATTTATTCATACAAAAACTAAAATTAGTTATTTGATTTTTGTAATATCAAATTATTCCGATTTGGTAGAATTACAAATAAGTCTACGATGAATTTTTAGTTCTTTATTGTTTTAAAATGAATATATAAATTTAAAGCTTTTGTTATTTATTCTTCTAATAGTTTTATTATATGATTTCACACACTTTTTATGAAAAAATAAATTCAATTTAAAACTATTTTTGTACTTTCAAATCCTAGTAGACAACCAAAGATGTCTACTAAACCCTAAAATATGTAGACTCCATTGTACGTCTACTATAGCCTAAACCACAAACTCCAAACCCTAAATGTGTACTTAATAACCAAAAAGTCCCTGTTAATACTAAAATATGTAAAATATAAACTACTCAACATTGATATGTAATTTTAGGTCAATGAAATAATAAATCTAAATCTAAAATCTAACCCTAAAAACAAATCCTAAAATACTTTATATATTAGAACATTTTGTTGTTAAACAATAAGTATTGCCAACACATGGTTACCAAATCAATATATTTTTTTTTTCAAATTGTTCAAGGGTGTTCTGTAAAAGTGACTCAAAATTTAAAGTTAAATGCAAAACATACCCATCATTTTTTTGGAATTTTCATTTTCCTTAATCACCCTAGATTTTCGAGTTATTCACGAAAATGCGATATCTTTTTTTTTTAAATGAGTGTTTTACTCTATCATCCTCATCTTCATCAAATATTTACAATATTGCCATTGCCATCAATACACCAACCACCATGAACAATCAATATAATTAAAAGAGTACACATAATAATCATTAAATATACCACAAACAAAAGAATTACAAAATGATCATTAAGATCTTCATAGGAGACTCTTAGAAGACTTCTGGAAGATTTGGAAGTCTTTCAGAAGTCATCCAGGAGTCTTCCGAAGTCTTCATGAGAAACTTCTGGAAGACTTATAGAAGACTTGTGGAAGATTTCCAGAAGTCTTCCAAGAAGTCTTCTAGAGGTGTTCCAGGAAGTCTTCTAGAGGTCTTCTAGGAAGTTTTCCAAAAGTCTTCGAGAAGTCTTCTACAAGTCTTCACGAAGTCTTCCAAGAGTCTTCCCAAGTCTTCATGAGAGACTTTTAGAAGGCTTATAGAATACTTGTGGAAGACCTCCAGAGGTCTTCCAGGAAGTCTTCTAGAGGTCTTCTAGGAAGTCTTCCAAGAGTCTTCCAGGAGTCTTTCAGAGGTCTTCCAGGAGTCTTCCAGAAGTCTTCCAGGAGTCTTTTGAAGTCTTTCAGGAGTCTTCCGAAGTCTTCCCAAGTATTTCTAAATATTCTCTTCTTCTCCTTCATACCAAAAAGAAAAAATCAGATTCTTAACCAAAGAATACTATAAAAAATAAAAGAGGAATCAAAAAGGTTAAACCTTTAAACTTGTTAATGCCTTTACAAGTTTCACCAACATAAAATGTTGTGTTATCTTCTTCTTCTTCATACCAAAAAGAAAAAGACAAACCTTTAACCATTGAAAAGTATCACAAACACAAAATATGAATTAAAAAGGTCATACATTTAACTTTATTACAATAAGTTGAATATACAACTTCTTAGAATCTAACATATAAAACACATATTCAAAAGTTATAGATCTACCTTTAAAGAAATGAAAGATGACAACCATGTAATGAAAAATCTGCAAAAACAAGATAAATTAGTGAGAATACATAAGAGAAAAATGAGAAATGAATATAAAGTTAGGTGTTTTCAAGTCTAAAGAGATTAGAGAGAGGTTGAAGAGTTTTAGAGTGAGAAACATTACATTTTTGTTGCAGCAATTTAAGAGGAAGAAAGAGAATATGTAACTTTCTTTATATATGGAGACAAAAATCTCAATTAAGTTAAATATTTTCGATATAGAGACTTCCCGAGAAGTCTTCTAAGAGAAGACTTTCCAAATTATGAAGTCTTCTGGAAGTCTTCCAAAACCCTATAATCTAATACATGAGAAGACTTCGCATTAAGTGGGAAGTCTTCCAAGAAGTCTTCTAGTGCATTATGAAGTCTCCTAGAAGTCTTCCAAAACCCTATAATCTAATACATGAGAAGACTTCTGGAAGACTTGTAGAAGAATTCCGGAAGACTTTGCATTAGGCGGGAAGTTTTCCAGGAAGTCTTCTAGTGCATTATGAAGTCTTCTGGAAGTCTTCCAAAACCCTATAATCAAATAACTAACTAAATAACAAAAAACCTTCATTAAACCTTAAATCAAATTATAATGTGATTAATATATACAAAAGTAAACACATAGGTAAAAAAAATATATTTTAAAATAATTAAGATTCAAAAATCTAAACCTAAAAATACAAACAATACTACAATATATATTACCATAACCTAAGCAAAAGTCTATCATGACTCAATCTACATTCACTCAACTATGTTGAAAATAATTTAATTTTAGTATTTTTAAATTTACATCATTTATTAATGTTTATAGTTACATAATTTCAATTTTTCCTCATATAAATAATTTGTATAAATTTTTAGATTATTTTTACGATTAAGTGTACGAGAAAACTTCTCTGGAAGTCTTCTCAGGCGAAAATGTTACAATGGTAAAATTGAATATAGTTTTTTTGTTTGTTCATAAGGAGTTTGTTGTATTTTCAATAGCATTTTGGGTTACTTTTGCATTTGATTGAATTTGGGGTACACTTTTGCATTTAAAATCAAGTTTTGAGTCATTTTAACAATTTTCCCAATTGTTCAGTTAAATTAAATTTTAATTTATATACTTTATATTGGTTCTTATATTTATGATTTATAAAAGAATTCAAGCACATTATTTTATACATTTTAAAATAAATTTATTAGATTAAATTATGATGTAGACTTCAGAATACGTCTATAAAATAATTTTTTTAGGAGAACTATACCTTGTAGACTTTTTCTATTATATATAGACTTTCGAATCATATAATAATTTCTTGGTTTTTTATTTGGTCATAAAGTTTAAATAGTAATTTTTACCCCTTGATATTAGTTTGAATATAGGGTCCGCTTTTGCATTTCAAATGAAATTTTAGGTTATTTTTGGCAAATCTCCCTATATTTTTAGATGAATGTTTGTGACAGGAATGTTATATCCATTATTGGATGATTAATAATTGATGGATACACACTGTTTCTATATGTTATTTTGAACACTTGTGCAAAAACATGATTAACCCCGGTCTCTTATTTGGGGTTCTTAACTCATGACTTGACCTTTTTTTTTACACTTTTCGGTTAAGAGACGTTTCTTATATCTTTTATTTAAGAGACGGTTCTTAGTTTTTCTTAGTTAAGAACTCCAATTAAGAGACTGGAGTTAATTATGGCCTTATGAAATTATAGAATCTTCACTTTATCTATCGTACGTGCTTCACTTAGATCCGCTGATTAGACTCTCTTTGTTTGAGAGTATCTCGTTGGCTGTTTCTCTCTATCTGTTTTGAACACTTTGTGCCTTATGAAATCATAGAATCTTCACTTCATTTATCGTATGTGCTTATCTGTATTCGCAATTCTTGTGCTTTTTTTCTTTCTTTTGGCTCTTAGTCTCCTACAGATAGTCACTATTTTGAAAATTATTGAGTTTGATTATGATGGTCTGCTCACTCAGTCTTCACTCATGTGATCCTTTCAATCTTACCCCCAAAAGAACCTACCAGTACACTAGCCAAAAAGCATGAAACACGGTCAGACCAAACACCATAACATATCAATTTACTAAAATAAACTTTGATCCACATGTTTTTGAATCTTAGCTTTGATATCATAACAGGCTAATAAAAGTAAAGAACACAAAAATGTTTTATGGAATAATTATTATTAGACTCTTATACAAAATAATGTTACAAGATAGATATGTTTATATAGAGAATGAATCAATCCAGTTACCTAAACTAATATTAGTTAAATGTTAAGTTTCTATTTTTTTATCTTTCTAGATTTCTCTAGATTTATCTCGATCATCTATATCTTTACTGTTTTCCATAATCTTTATATGTTTGATCTTCTGGATCTCTGAAATGATGATAGAGACACAGTAGTAGCTCACACTGAGAACATAATCCTTTTCTCATGGAACATAAAGCTCACTACTGTTATGCTCCAAAGAGATATTGTCTATGAAGACTGTAGTGATATGGTTGGTCAAGAATTTGGTTGGAGGAAAAAGATTGATAAAGTCACATGGAAGCAAAATGACGAGACTGCTGATCTTTTGACGAGGGTTATATATCAACATAGCCACCACAATGCTCTTAAGCTGGAGCTACCGGATCCCAATGTCATATTACTGGTTACAGGTGATGTACAATTTCAGGAACATGATGATGGATCTAAAGAGCAAGGGGAAAATTGTGTTGTTAGCTCAACCTCTAGATGCAAATCCAAAGCTCGGGAAAGTTTTTGATGTTACATGGCTTGTGTCTTGTGTTATTCCAAAATAAATTTAAATAACTAATTTTTTTTTTGGACACAATTTAAATAACTAATTTATTATTTTAAAAATCTAATGTTATTGATTTTATATATTACTAGATTTTTTTCACGGTGCAAGTCGATTGTGTATTTTTATTTTTCTATTATAGTGCTAACTGTTTTGATTGAGTTTTTATATAACCTTTTTAATGTTATACTAGCCTTTGACCCGCGCGCCCGCGCGGATGTTATTTTTGTTATCCGGATCCGAATATTAAATATATAAAATTTAATTATAATTATCTATGTAGATTACATATACTTTTATATAAATACTAAAATTTTAATTTTATTAAATTTTAATGATTTAAGTTTTTTTTTAAATAGACTAAATAGATGGTTAATAGTTAGTTTTAATTTACTTTTAATTAAAAAAATATATGTCCGGATATCCGCGTGTATTTGAATTTTTTAGTCTGAATATCCTAACCCCAAATATCTAGATCCGGATAACAATTTTACGCATCCGAAGAATGCATATCCGAATCCGTATATCCTAAAATACCCCAGATATTTGATCCTTCCTAGACATAACTATGTATTATATGGTGATTAAATTTTTAAAATTTATAAATTACATAAGTTATTCTTATTAGATATATATCGTACAAATGATAATACATTGTATTTGTTTGTATATATAACCATTTATAATAAATATTAGTATGTATTTTAGTCATTAAGTTGTTATGGAAAGTTACATAATTTTGTTATTGTAAATGAATAAGTTTAAATTATAATCGAAATTATTAACATTATTTTTTTTATAGTTCAAATGTAGAATATGAATAAAAATAAAACTAATTTAATGATATATATATATGTAAAATTCTGTTTTTATTATAAAAATTTGGAAAATACATTTACAGTTTTTTATGCAATCTTCAATTTCAATGATAAAGATTGTTAATGGGCTTAGCCTAGATTTATTTTTTTTCTTGTTAAAAATCAATGTTTAGATGTTTGGATACATGGATAATATCAATGACATTCTTTGTAAATATTAGGTAAAAATAAGGGTTATTTCCTATTTGTACTTCAGTTTTAATAGATTAGATAGTTATATTTTACCAGATTTGAGTAAATATTTCCAAAAAATCTGCTTTATATATTTTGAGGCTAATGTTTGTGACCAAAGTGTTTATTATCCATTCTTGGGCGCTTAATAGTTGATGGATACACGCATTGACGGACAAATTACTCTCAAACAGACACATACAATGGAACAAATTGAAAATACCCATTATTTTTACACATACACAAATTAGAAATTCACAAATCATTCTTTAACAACATTGTTGATAAATACGAAAATGACCGCTTTTCCATCTCTTTCCAAATCCCATATACAGTGGCTGCCTTGACCATTGCTGGAACAAGGCGAAGACCATCATTAACAGCCGAGATGATTGTATAGCCATCCTCGTTGCTGCATGGCTTTTCCCCGAGTTGATTAGGGGAGGTGGAATTATGCAGTTTGAATTCCTGAGAAGTTTAGAAACTTTGTTGAATTTCTAAAAGGTTTAGAAACTCTGTTTGTTTCTCCTTTTTATGTGATGTGTTGAAGAGATATCTAAGATGATTCGATCGATTGCGCGAAGCCCGCAATAGAAACAAAACCGGGGAAAGTATACATAAGTATTCATTGTTTAATTGAGAGGAGTGACATAACATATTATGAACTCACGGTGGAGTTTGTTTACTAAAAAATCAGTTGTGACTTTGGGAGTCTGGTTCATTTCTATCTAATTAAGTGAAGTTTGTCCAAACTTTTAATCATTTTATGAATCTTTTAAGGTTTCTAAAGAATCCGAGTATGGTTTCCTATGCTTATTTGTTGTGTACACTTAAATTGTTTTGATTATTTTCTCTCAATGAGCTGGTTAGAAGATGGTTTAAGGATACAGTTATGGTGTTTCTCGCTATAAGAATATTTTATATATTTTTATATGACCTATGTGTCTGGTTCAATATAAAGATCAAGTTCATATGTAACTTATGAGTTCTAATATTAAAGATGATACCTTGATGGATCAGTTTCGAATAAAGTAATTAGAATTCCGGTGTATTTATAACTTTCCTTCCTTACCTAATATTAAAATTTATATATATTGTGAAGAGTAATATATGTAAAGGCACATGTGTCATAGTAGTAAGTGATGTCTATTGATTGTGTCTCTTGGTCAATATATAAAGAGATATCCATATAAAGTAAGATATATGAAAAACCACATAAAATAATTATAACATGAAAATAGAGATTGTGCTAAGAATCAAAATGAATCTCAAAGTTAAAAGAAGAAAAAATCAATTGATGAATTGATTTCATTTTATCATCATTAGCATAGATTAAATGTTTGTATTTCTTTTTTTATTCTCTAATAATTATTAGGGCTGAATTAATCTAAATCTAGAATATGGTTTTGGATAGATTTCATAATAGAGATCGTAAAGAGCGTTCATGATTCATGTATTCTTGTAATAGTTAACATAAGTTCTCGTAAATTGGACGGAATCAATCGTAGACGTACGTATCGTTAAAATACATTCAATCAAGTCTGAGAACAAGTGTTTAATTATATGTGAAAGTCACTTGTCTGTTCCTAACTAAAATACTTTCTGAAAAATAATGGTGCTGTGTTCACATATCGTTAATAGAGGGCATAACAGAAATGATAGTGGCTTAAAGAGGTATAATTAAGTAAAAGAACGATTCATAACCGTGTGTTGGTGATGATAGATCGCATGCACGTGGTTAGATTATTATTTTTTGGTGAAAGTTCACCTAACTAAAAGTTGCGAAATTAACGTGTGCATGCATGAACGGGTGCCTTTGAAAAGAAGTCACTAAGCGATCATTATTGCTAAGAGCACCCCCATCAGTGAACCTTGGGATGGGGGTTCACAACTTTTTTTTTTTTTACTTTTTTTTTTATTTTTTTCGTTTGTATCTTTAAAAAAAAAAAAAAAAAAAAAAAAAAAAGTTAGCCAATCGCAGACCGCCACATATCGTGGGGCCCGCGGAATAGTAGTGAGACAGGTTCACTCTGGTGAACCTCAAAGGGACAGGTTCACCAATTATATTGTATTTAATTTTTTTTTTTTTGGTTTCCGTGAGAGACACCCCATGAACCTTCAATGGGGGTGCCCTTACGGGCTTTCATTCTATGGGTCTTATTATTGACGGGATGGTTATGGTTTTAAGAGCGTGGATAATAAAACAAAGTTGATAGAAGTGATATAGTAATAAAATGATTGTTTGGGAACTGAATTCCTATTACGATTTATTTTATTTAGTGTGTTTGCTTATGAAACTGGTGTATTGATTTGTGAAAAAGGCAACCCTATTTAGATGTCGTAAGGTCATGAATAAGAGACACATGAATGGGTTATATGGGCACAAACTATTTTTTTCTTAATTATTTTGATTTAATTAAGTAACAATTGATTTATATGGCTAAGTGTTCTATACAGTTATAAAAAATAAGTTGCATAATATTTATTAATTCAAAATATATTATATAGAGAAAATAGGTAAAATTTAAAAATGCTTTCACTGCATTTTAGTAATAGGTAATTTGTGTTATGAAATCGTAGCACAATATAGGAATATATAGGAATAATTATGTTATCAAATATTAACACAATATTAAGATAAATTTATCTATTAAAATATTAATTTTATATAGTTTTAACATATTATTTATCAAAGTGGTCTTGTTACTTATAATTGTTAAAGTTAATATAGTATGATCGATCATGATTAAAGAGATGCTAAATGACATTAAAGTTTGAGGATCAAATATATTATTTTCTATATGCTTGAAGATCATTGAATATAGTTAATAATAAAAAATAGTCCTTTTTTACTTTCTTTTTTTTTTTGAAACACAACTTTCATTAATACTTAACCATTAGGATTACATTTTGAGAGATAATTCTAACTCTAGAAACAGTACAACAAGAAAGTACAACATAGATGATAAATATAGAGAAACCTCTAAGATAAATCGACAGCGAATTCAGAGCACAACTCGAATGCGTCATAATAGAGTTCACGGCAAAACCGGAAAGTTGGAACTTAGTCACATTAAGTTGTGACGTTGATAGCCAATCTACACCTTGGAATATCGTCGAAACGAAACCCATTGCATCTTCAGACCCCGTACGAGCCGCTCCACAAGATAACAAAACGGTTAAAGATTTTGGCAAATTCATCTGCTTGATAGCAGGAAAGGTGACACTTCTTATGAGGAAGGTCTTTGATGATGGCACTAGTGAACCCACCAGTGACCACAAAGATGTGATTCTCTTCATACTAGAAGGATATGGCATTGCGCACAAACTAGTTCGGATCAAAGCTTCGGTGAACCCACCGAAAGTCATTGACAAACTATTAACTAAAACCAAGACCTCAAAACAACTTATGGGTCTGGTCCTCTCAATAACAATAAGATTTAGAGAGATAAGGAATGGGCTTGACACCTTTTGAAAACAACTTGGGCCTGGCCCATGTAGAAGAAGGAGCAGGGCTGATGTCAGCAGCACATGGTTCACCGGGTTGGAGCTTGATGAACAGGGAACGTGCGGAGGAGCTAAAGAGCACACCGAAGCTGGCATGAATAACCGTGGCGCAAGGTGGGGGAGAGGAATCGTGGTGATAGGGAGCATGGGGGTTAAGCAGCCACCGAGCAAAGAAACGGAGCCCCATTTACAAAGTGATGATGATGGACTGCGGCGGCTTGAGGTGCTCACTCCAGCACAACTTTGAGATTTAGCCAAGATTAGCTTAGATCTGGAGCATCCCATGTAGGTTCTCTCAGATCTGGCGCGCAGTTGAAGACCGGACTCCGAGCATGGAAATAGTTGAAGCGATGCGCCACTTGCGCAAGCGGAGAGAGTTGCAGGGAGAAGATCGGAGGGAGCTGCATATGGAGGAGGCGACCTCAAGACTGAGACGGTTGAGGTATCAACGACCAAATGAGCTGCGGCTTTCAACAAACTTAGAATGATGGTAACAGACCTCCATGTCGGATCTGAGCGAGAGCCATTTCGTTGTGAGCCGTAGCAGGGAGGGGATCTCCTTGTAGATCTTTTCTGGGAGCCCCCGGTGAATGATGCAGTTCCGGCGGTCACAATAACATGAGCAGAGGCCACGAAGAACCTCTTCTGTGTTGACGACCCCAGATCCAGAAGTGATTGAGAAATTGCAGAGCAAGAAACAGACATGAAGCTTTGACGAGCTAGAGAAAGCATGAGGAAGATGGAGCGGAGGTGACGCCGGTGAGCTTTGGCTTCACCGATGTCGGAACAAGATTATATTGGAAGACGTGTCAGAGAGAAAAGCTATTTTTTACGTCAGATGATGAGCTTACTATAGTTGATAGTATTTATACCCAAAGGTAAGATATTTTTTCGACTTGAGTTTAAAGTGATTAATCCTTAGAGTATATTTTAGCATCATTGAAAGTGTTTGTGCTTAAGTATTTTCCAAAGGTTGCTTAAATACAAACTTAAAAGTTTATATTAAGTATAGAATATGTACTAAAGTTTCAAAGCAGAAAAGGGTAAGTATGTATAAAAATTTGCAGCTTCATCAAATTTGTTTACATTTGTTAACTCTATTGTAAAGTTCAATGCACTTAATTATGGCAAGTGGTCCAAAAATATCCGTCTTATACTGGGTGTAATGACTCTGGACTTTACCATAGTAAATGATGAGCAATCCTCAACCATTACAAAAAGATAGCTACGAATGTGAAAAGTCAGTGTGTAAGAGATGAGAGCAATCTAATAGGCTGAGTTTGAACTTAATGAGGTTGATGACGGTAGAAATAGTTAAGATATCGATGCATAAGACAGAGAATGAGAGAATTTATAGAGTAGATTTAATGAGTGTTTATAGTCAGATTTGGTTGTAAGTTGATTGTAGGAAGTCTCATAGATGAGCTAACTACACAAATGTTTGACTGTTCTCAGCTAATCTATGATCATGTGATGCACATGTCTAATCTGACCGCAAAGTTAAAGACCTTGGAAATTGAGGTTGATGAGCAATTCATGGATCCAATTCATCATGAACTTTATACATCTTCAGTTCCAGATGAATTACAACATCAATAAAGATAATGGAATGTTATAGAATTCAAGGCTATTCAAATTCAAGGGGACAGGATATCAAGGAAGATGAAAGACAAACTTGTTAGCCTCGTACGTCCTGGAAGTGCTGGTAGTAACAAAATAATCCCAAGTAGAAAGGACAAAAAGAATGACAAGTCTTTCTTGAAAGGACAAAAAATTCAAATCCGAAAGGAAATAAAGTGTTTCTTTTGCTATAAAATAAGACACTTCAAGTAGTATTTTTCTAACAATAAGGTTTCTTACGTCAAAAACGTAAATATTAAATTTTTGTTTGCTATGAAAGAAATCTTGTTGAAATGTCTAGTAATACTTGGTGGTTGAAAGTAGAGGCATTAAGCGTAGCATCCCTAGTGAAAGTGTTGCTTTCTTGTGCCATCAAATATTACGTCTCATTTCTAAGAAAAAGATAGTGGGGTTGATAAAGAATGAAATTCTCCCTTCGTTGAATTTTAGTGGACTACATGTATGCATAGACTGCATTAAGGTAAAGTAGACTAAACATGCCACCACAAGAAGCACTCAAATTCTTGATTTAATACACACTGATATATGTGGTCCTTTTGATACTCCTCCATGGAGTAGTGAAAATGATTTCATTATTTTAATTGATGATTATTCATTGTATGGATATACTTATATACCACATGAAAAGTTTAAGTCTATGAATGTCCTAAAGGCATTCATTAATGAGTTGGGAAGGCAGTTAGATAAGAAGGTTAAAGTAGTGATATATGATGAAGGTGGTGAAGTTTAGAGAAAATTCAATGAAATTGGATACTGTCGTGGTATGGTCCATTTGAAAGTAGATTCATTTGTGCACAATACACTATCTCCAGTATTCCTCAGCAAGATGGTGTAGAAGAGACGCAAAATCGTACTTTCATAGAGATGGTTCATAGCATGTTAAGTAATTTCTCTTTACCCCTTTTGATGTGTATATATACATTGAGAACTGCAACGTATGTGCTGAACATGATTCTTAGTAAGGCAGTTCCTAAGATTATTTATGAACTATGGACGGGAAGGAAACTAGTTTAAAGCATATGCATGTATGGGGTTATTCAATATAAATAAGTCTATATAACCCACATGAAAAGAAACTTGATCCTAAAATTGTCAATGGATTTTTTTAGGGGTAGAATTTTTATTGTTCTAACTATAGTATGAGAATAGTTGAATCGGATAATGTTAGGTTCATTGAGAATGGTGAAACTAGTGGGAGTTGTGAACTGCAAAATGGTGGACATGAAAGAAATTTGGGTTGGAGTTCCTTCACTTGAAGTTACACCTAAGGTAGTTGTTTCTGTTGTTGCATCGGATTCAATGACACAATAGAACAACATAAGGATGAAATGATCCCACTAGATAAAATATATAGTCGATGAATCATTCACAGTTCAAGTAGAGAACAATGAACCATAAGTAATTTAAAGCAATCTGAAAGGGAAATGAGATCTGCCATATCAAATAACTATGTGTTTGCTATTGAAACTGATGTGTCTTAAACATTGATGAATATCCGATCTCATTCAAAAGACCATGGACAGTGACGATTCTGAAAAAGGTTTGATGTCATAAAGACGTGATCAAATCTATGGGTGATGATGAAGTTTGGTACTTAGTAGAGTTGCCTGATGGTTTCAATACCGTTGGTTGTAAATGGGTCTTTAAGTCTAAACACGATTGGAAAGGTAACATTGAAAGATACAAGGCTAGCCTTGTTGCTAAAGGTTTCACCCAAAAACACGACATTAACTATAAAGAGACCTGCTCTTTAGTTTCAAAGAAGGATTCTCTTAGAATTGTTTTGGTTTTGGTGGTTCATTATGATATTGAGTTTCACCAGATGGATATTTTACCGTCTTTCTGAATGGAGAGCTTGAGGTGGATGTATATATGGACCAACATGAAGGTCTCATGGCCACATGGAAAGAAAATATGGTAAGGTGAGAAGTCAAAATATAGATTAATACAAGCTTCCAGACAATGGTATTTGAAGTTTCACGATACCATCATGTCATATGGCTTGTAGAGATGATCATTGATCAATGTATCTACATTAAGGTCAGTGGGAGCAGAGTTTTTGATGTTAGTCTTAAATGTAGATGTAATTATGCTTGATGCAAATAACATAGGCATGTTACATGATGTAAAGTAGTATCTCTTTAAGAACTTTGAAATGAAAGATATGGGTCAGACATCTTATGTGATTGGAATAGAAATATTTTGAGATATATCACAAGGACGGCTAAGTTTGTCTCAGAAAGGATATATCAATACGATCATAAAGAGATATATTTAAACAAATGCTTCATAGGAATAACTCTAATTTAGAAGGGGGAAGTTTAGTAAAATGTAATGTATTAAGAATGAATTGGATCATAAAGAAATAGAAAGATTTCCTTTAGATATTAGTGGTTGGGAGTTTGAACTATATCAGAAAAGTATTCAACTTGATATCAGTTTTGATGTCGGAAAGTTGGGCCGATATGAAAGTAATCTCGGAATGAGCCACTGGAAAAGCTGCAAAGAAAGGTCCTCTAGTACTTTCAAGGCACCATTGAGAACATGCTTACATAAAAGAGATCTAATTAGTTAAAGGTCATTGAATATTTATATTCAGATTATGTCGGATGAGTTGATAATAAAAATCAACATTTGGCTATTGTTCCTATTAACTAAGGGAACAATATAAAGGAAATTTGAAAGGAGTCTACCATTGCTACTTCGACTATTAAGGTGAATTATAGCATGCTTTGAGGCTACAATTCATGAATAGTGGCTGTGGAAATTTATCTCAGACTTTTGGATTGTTGACATTTATTATAGCCAAGTTGCTGAGAGTTTATGGTGATTAATTCGCAGCTGCCTTCTTTTGAAAGGATGACAAGTATATGAATGGTGCTAAGCACATTGAATTAAAATACTTTTCTGTTAAAGAAGAAGTTTAGAAACATAAGGTGTCATTTAAGCACATAATAAAAGATATAATGATAGCAGATCCACAAACTAAAGCTTTACCACCCAAGGCGTTCAATGGCTATTTAGAGCATATGAGTATTGTATATAAAGCCTTGCTATCATAATTATGGAATGCTCATTAAGTATCTGACACCTCAGAATTTACTTAATGTTAAGTTTCTGATTTAGTAAATATGTTATCATTAAAGTATGTGTATACACTTAAGGTTCATAAATTACATATGGTAAAGTTTTTTTTGAGAATAAAATTTCTTCTCATGTAAGGATAATAAAAAGTTAGAACTGGTTTGTGATACATGGAAGAGACTATGCCGGTTAAATGACATATAACCGCCATGATTTGATTAGTTCTAATTTAGTAAAGATAAAGTGAACTTGATGAAAAGTGCACATTAAAGTGATTAAACCCTTAAGATGACACAAAGGTCAAGTGAGACAATGTAAGAATATTTTATATTCATATATGACATATGTGTCTATTGGTTCAATATAAAGATCAAGTTCAATATAAAGATCAAGTTCATATTTAAGTTATGAGTTCTATATTAAAGATGATACCGTGATGGATTGGTTTCGATTAAAGTAATTAGATTCGCGTGTATTGATGACCCTCATTCCTTATTTAATATTAAAATGTATATATATTATGAAGAATACTATATAATAGATGTAAAGACGCATGTGTGATAGTAGTTATTAAGTAGTGTTTATTAAAGTGTGTCCCTTGGTCAATATATAAAGAGATATCAATGTAAAGTAAAACATATGAAAAACTACATAAAAATAATTACAACATGAAAATTTGTTTTAAGACCTTGGATTCCTTCTCCATCAAAAAGAATAAAAAAGTCAAAGGATGGAAAAATCGATTGATGAACTTATTTCATTTTATCATCATTAGCATAGATTAAAGTTTAGTGTTTCTTTCTTTTCTCTTGAAATTATTAGAGTTTAATTAATCTAAATCTAGAATATGGTTTTGGGTAGATTTCATAATAGAAATCATAAAAGTTAATCTTACACCCGCTTCTTCTACTATCGTGACCGCTGATCACTTCCACCGCAGAATGAAGTTGGCCTGACTTGTTTCTCTGAAGTGGGTTGGCACTCATTTTGTGTGATTTATGGCTTTTCATTGCATCAAAAATATTTTCATGATTTTGTTACTTCAAATCCAAGGGCAAAGAAGTCGTAATAGAGGTAGAAAGAATGACATCTATAGGGGTTCACTGGTTGGGTTGTAGGAGGTAACTTTAGCTTTAATTTTTATTTAAAACCCTATAAATCACCAATCATGTTTTATATTGGTTTTTAAAGTTACAGTAAAAAAATAAAAAAATGGATTTAAAAGCCTTATTTTCTAAAGCCCCATCTTTTCAGCTGTAGAAAATATATTGTTGTAGCAATAAATTTTAAAGCTACATCCCTTAATGATAAATCAAAAATCCTACTGACTGAATTCTAAAATAAACTTTCTACAGTTACTGTTCATCCAATCACCCTATAATTTGCATTTGTCCCCACCTCTTGCCATTTACCAGATTCAATGACCTGTTTATGTTAGGTTGATCAAAAACGGGAGGGCGAGCAGATTGATAGGGCTCTTCTGAAAATTGTGTTAGATATTTATGTGAAGATAAGGAAAGGGACAGATGGAAAAATAAGAAGAAGAATTTGAAAGTTTCATGAATTTAGATTCAGCATCAAGCTGGATTCAGGAAGATTCTTGCCCTGATTACATGATGAACGCATAAATCTTTATCATTTTTATAGATTGGTTTTGTTTCCAAATTACTTAAATGCATTTGTTAACTTTCAAGTTTTTTTTTAAAAGATTTTTTTTTTGAATTATACAGAGGTATCTTGACCCCACAGAAGTGGGTCCAGACTAGCCCTGCCAAAGCGGGTCCTCTGTCGCCGGCGTGAATTTCAAGTTACAATATGAAGGATTTTGGAGAGTGGCTCACTACCTTCATTCAAGCAGCGAAACAAAGCCGGTTGATTTTAGTAAAGATACATGGTGCATAGCACTACGGCTTTATGCGTCTACATAAGTGAAAGTTGTGGGAGCTAAAATCTGCAATAAAAAATTTAATGTAAATATAATAGGGTTTAGTGAAACATTGAGAAGGATCTCTGTGAGTAGAACTTTAAGATAGGTTAATCGAACTGGACTAATATTATTGACTATGAATATGATGAACACAAAGAACAAAGCACAAAATAATATTGCTCGAAAAGAGTATTATAGGTCTCAAGTGAGTAAGTCAAAAAGACTCTATCAATAATGGTATTGGCTTGTTCTTTTATACTACTCAGCTTTCTCCAACTACTCCACATATATAGGCGCATGTGTCATGCCTTGCTCCGGAGATCTCGGCATGTTGTTTAACCGTTGGCCACAAGGTGTCTGGGTCTTGTTTGTTATTTATAGACTCTTAGTTCGCTACTTCGGGCTATGAGGTAGCTCTTTTGACCATAATAGTTGGGCTTCACAGATGAATTATGTCTTCATCACTAACTTAGCCCGTTCCAGTTAGGCCTTTACTAGGTGGATTTATGTGATAAATCAGTCTCCAAGTTGCTAAGCTAAGGTCAAGCAACTTTTTCTTTGCTTTTATTCTTAATTAGTTATTCTTTCTATTGTTGTCTTTGATGGAGTATGTAATGTCCCGATCGCTCATGGCTAATGGGCCTTTCACGCATGTTTTCTCAGCACGTGGGCTTCATTCTATACGACATGCAGTTCGTTATTCTTTTCTGAGGCTCAAAAGTCTTATTTACTGACAATACAATAATCACATAACATTTTCCCGTGCTTTGGCTTCACTCGCACGATATATCGAATCATTTTCCGGTAGGTCACCCATCATTCCACTACTCCAAACACGCTTAACTCCGGAATTTTTTTGAATGTGTGACCGGAAAAATAAATGGTGACATAGATAGCTAAATCATTTTTTTCAACTTTTCATATACCACAAAACGGAATGTTATAGATTATGTGTTTACTTCTGTTCAGAAAAATAGTATTTGTTTACTTTCAGGTTGATGATCTCTACAGGATGTAATCATAAAGTTGTGAGGGGCCTGGAACCTGTTGCAAGCAGGTTTTGCATACAGCTTGTCACGGCAGACTGCAAATGCTGCTAGCGTGCAGCCAGGAACATGTAAAAGCCTTGTAAACTGATTCTACCAGTGAAGATGTTTCTATGGAATTTAAGTAATCTACTTTGGCCCCGTTCGTTTGTACATCTCAAAGGTGCATCCACATAGTCCATCTAGATGTCTTATCCAGATGGTCCACTTGGGTGTTGTTCGTTTCTATATTTCGATTATGCATTCAGATGAAGCATCTAAATACAACTATGTTTGTTTGTTTTTAATTTTATTGAACTTACATTTGCATCCACATGTACTTGTTACTAATGATAAAAATAGAAATGTTTTATGGTTTTGGCGGAAAAATGCGTTTTACGGTTTTGACGGAAAAGTATATTTACGGTTTTGGCGGAAATTTTCATTTTTTGTGGTTTTGACGTAAAATAAGTTTAAGGGGTTTGGCCAAAAAGTGCAACTTTGCGGTTTTGACGGAAAATACGTTTTAGCGGGAAAATACGTTTTGGCGGAAAAATGTATTTTAACGATTTTAGCAAAAAGGTGTGTTTTGTCAATTTTAGCGGAAAGTGTATTTTTACGATTTTAGCGAAAAAGTGTATTTTGCGGTTTTAGCAGAAAAAGTACGTTTTTGCGGTTTTGACAAAAAGTTGCGGTTTAACGGGAAAATATTTTTTTGCATTTTTTGGGGGAAAATGCGGTTTGACAGGAAATTGTGTTTTGCGGTTTTGGCGAAAAAATGTGTTTTCGTGATTTTATCGGAAAAAGCATTTTTTGCGGTTTTGACGTGAAAATGAGTTTTTGTGGTTTTGGTGGAAAAGTGCGCTTTTGCGACTTTTTGCGGAAAATGTGTTTTAGCAGGAAAATGCGTTTTTGCAAGTAAATGCGTTTTTGCGGTTTTGGCATGTAAGTGTATTTCAGCAGGAAAATGTGTTTTTGCGGTTTTGAGAGGAAAGTACATTTTGACCGGAAAGTGTGTTTTAGCGGAAAAACTGTATTTTGTAACTTTGGTGGGAAAATGTATTTTAGTGATTTTGGCAGATAAATATTTTTTTGTGGTTTTGGCGGAAAAGTGCGTTTAGTGGTTTTGATAGAAAATTATATTTTTACACCTTTTGTGGAAAAACTCATTTTTACGGTTTTGACGAAAAAAATATAATTTTCATAAAAATATGAAACCAAAATAATATGTAATTTCATGATATTAAATTTAAAAAGATTATTTTAAATAAAAATAATTTTTTTGTCATTTATCATTTTGGACTGAAATAGATGAATCAAGATGCATCATAAAAATTCTCCTTCTTTTGGGTGAGAATTTGAAATAAGTTTTCAAAATCTAATTAGATGATCCATTTGGATATTACATTTTAACGCACTTAACAAATATTGATTTGTATTTTCACCCAGATAAATCACCTGGATAAGTAACTGAACATCACCTTTCTCGTCCATTGCTTTAAGATTCTTATCAGAAAAGTGATTGAGAGGCATGATAAATACATTGTCTATGTTATTTTACCGGTTTGTCTCCCATCTCTTATCGTTCCATGAATCCAGCTTGGCTTCTAAATTTTGTTTTATCGATAAATGTTTTGTTTATACTAGCTCTTTGTGAAGATCCATCCTATCTTTTTCCTTTTTCTTATCAACTTAAATTTATTTATTTAAGCTGTTGAAAGTTGATAAAAAAATATATTCACTCTGTTTCATATTAAGTGTCGTTATAGAAATTTTTTTTTTGTTACAAAATAAGTGTCGTTTTTAATTTTCAATGCAAAATTTATTAATTTTATATTGAAATTTACTTTTCTATTGATAAAAATATGGTTAGGTGTATAGTTAATTGTGTTTTTATATAGAAAATGTGCAAAATTAATTATTTTTTTAACCCTATGCAAAAAACTAAAATAACATTTAATATGAAATAAAGGGAATATGGAATACATATGATAATAAAGAACAATAAATAGCACAATGAAAATGATTAGACGAAGATGATCAGATGAAGTAAATTGTAAAGATAATTTTTCTTCTAAGGTCTTCGATATCATAGAGTATTAACTCTATGTATTTTTTGCGAGATTTTAAATCTTTGTCCCGTCATAAGTACCAGGTTCCTTTGCTGTATTATATTTGTTTTATCCCAGATTACAGCTATAAATATTCTCCAGTCTAAATTCGAATGTATTGATTCAAGCATGGATATAAAAAACTGGGCTTGAAAGACTATTACCATACAACAAAGAAAACACATTTTCCGTTTTGGATTTTTGTTTTTTCCATAATGTTTTCCATGGTTTCAAGGTCGTTCAAATTTATCCATACATCGATACCAAATATATTGTAATGAAATGTAGAATTTGAATTTTTCATTCGTCTCTGAGATTGATATTCGACTCATGATCTCAACATGTGTTATCTTCAACAAATCTGATAGTTTTCCTGGATTCCAAATTCTTCGATCCAATCAAAATTTGACTATATCTTGCCAAACTGAAATCGTAGTGGGATTTTTCCACCACAGAGATGGAAGATGTCAGAATGGAACACCCAGAAAACTGTCTCACACCGACACCTAGAGCAGAATTCACTAACCATGTAACAGAATTCCAGTCGGTAAATTCAAAAACTAGGTACCTGTAAGAAAAATAAGTAATAGGATGAACAACTCAAGAAAAAGTGAGAGAACTATAAATCTAGAAACTAAAGAGAGAGCGCGTAGAAAGTTGTTTGTAAGAGAATAAGAAAGTAAAGAAAGAGAATCTTATTCTCTTAATTTTTTCTTGTAGTTTACATCTAAGTATGTATAAAGACTTTAGAGACAAGTAATCTAAATAAAATGAGACTGATGTGACAAGTTCCCAACAACGCTTTTAATTCAAATTCAAATGACTTCTTTGCCTCCAAAGATCGCATGGATGCATTTCGGTGGATGACTTCCCGTGAATGGGTTTCCTCTTCTTCCAGAATCCATGTTAGTCCCCCCCTCAAGCTTAGCCATAAGATATGGTTAAGCTTGGAACACCATGAAGACATCCCTCATTAAAACTTTATTGTGAAAAAAATTCAATGGGACAAAACCACACCAATGAGAAAAAGTAGATACTTCATGGCCGAGAGAATTATGATCTAGACATATCCATGAGTCCCAACCTTGGATGAATGAACTCGCAGACTTTGCTGCTTGCTCCTTTGGTAAAGATGTCAGCTAGTTGATCTTTACTTCTTGTTTAGCAAGGTAATATGATATGTTGCTCCACAGCTTGTCTCACTTTGTGACAGTCTACTTAAATGCATTTTGTCCTATCATGAAACACTGAGTTTGATGCTATATGAAGAGCCGCCTGATTATCACAATGTATTGTGATTGGTGTTGTTATCTTTATGCTCAAGTCTTTCACCATGTTCTTGATCCAAATGAGTTCACTAGTAAGCTTCCTCATTTTTCCATACAGCCTCAACACTTGAACAGATACCACCTTTTGTTTGTTGCTCTTCAAAGTAACCAAATTGCCTCCAATGAAAGTGCAAAAGCTTGTTGTAGACCTCTTGTCATCTCTATTACCAGCCCAATCTGCATCACAATATCCCACAATTTGTGTACTTTTGTTACAGCTCATCCATACACCTTGACCCGAAGCTTCCCTTAGATACCTCAAGATCCTTTCCACCATATTCCGATGATGAACTTTAGGTGCTTGCATATGCTTGCTGACTTATTTCACAACAAAGCATATATTTGGTCTTTTAATGGTTAGGTAGATCAGATTCCCAACCATTTTCCTATAGAGCTTGACATCTCCAAATGACTTATTTTTAAACTCCCCCTCACGCAATACTTTATAACCACATTCTAGAGGAGTTTTGGCTACTCCTCCTCTAAGGGTTCCTGCCTCACTCAACAAATCAAGAGTGTACTTTCTTGAGATAAGAATAACCCCTCTTTAGAGCGGCATATCTCAATCCCTAGAAAGTACGTTAACTCACTCAAATCTTTGATATCAAAAGCAGATTTAAGAAAAGCTTTAATAGATAAAATACCTTCTTTGTCACTTCCTGTGATGATGATATCATCGACATACACAAGAATGACTATAATACTTTGCTGGCTACAGAGAGTAAAGAGTGGGTGGTCAGCTTCTTATCTTCTAAACCCTCTTCCATTCAAGGTTGTGCTCACTTGTGATACCAAGCTTTAGGTGATTGCTTAAGCCTGTAAATGGCCTTCTTTAGTCTCAACACACATTCTCTGGATTGACTAGATGTTCTAAACCAGGAGGTAGATACATATAGACTTCATCCTCTAATTCTCCTTGAAGGAAATCATTCTTCACATCCATTTGCAACAACTCTCAATCCAAGTTAGTAGCAAATGAAAGAATCATCCTTATGGTGTGAAGCTTTGCTACTAGTGCAAAGGTATCCACATAATCATCTCCATATGTCTGAGTGAATCCCCTTACAACCAGCCTAGTCTTGCGCCTCTCCACCTTTCCATTTGCCAAATACTTGATAGTGAACACCCACTTGCGTGTTACTGCTTTCTTCCCTTTTGAAAGCTCAACTTCATACCAAATGTCATTAGTCACCATAGCATTTGCTTCATTCCCAACAGTCTCTCCACTCTTAATGCTCCATTGCTTTCTCATAGGACCTTGGGATATATTCTTGATCCAATTGACTAATGAAGATAATATGTTCTTCATGGTAGTGTGCCAAAGAATATGTTGCTTGTATAGGATGAACAACTGCATTGCTGTTGAAGTATACTTTGGTGCTTACCCACCGAGATGGTTTTTTCATCCTTGTACTCCTCCTTAATTGTTGAACTTCTTCTTGCATTCCATCTTGATCATGGACAGTTGATTCGTGGATAGCTTCTTATGAACAACTTCTTCGTGGACAACTTGTGATTCAGGGTGATTTCCCCCTTCATGATCAGGATGGACTGCTTCTTTAGTTTGAGGGGTAAAAGATCCTTTGATTTCCTTACTCTCCTTAGGGTGACTGATTCCAAGGCTTTCTATGATGATTCTCAGATTGTTTGCCCTATTCAAGGGTCCATGTGAGAGCTCTCTAAAATTTTCCCAACTCTTCTCATCATAGTATCCCTTGGATTCCAAAAACTTTGCATCTCTTGAGAAAAGAACCCTTCTTGACTCTGGTAAATTGCATTTATACCCCTTCTGTGTGTGAGAGTATTTAATGAACATGGACTTGACACTCTATGTTTCTCTGCTCACATGGCGTCAAGACATATCAAACACACCCAAACACACACAAATGGTCTATAGAATGTTTATTTTTGTTTAGTACCTGAAAGGGTGAGACATCTTGGAGGATTATAGTTGGAATTTTGTTGATGAGATAGCATGCTGAAACCACAACATCTCCTCAAAATCTCTTTGAAACATTGGTGTGGAACATCATGCTTCTTGCAACCTCAATAAGATGTCTATTCTTCCTTTCAGCCACTCCATTTTGTTGTGGTGTGTAAGGGCAGCTTGTTTGATGGAAGATTCCATGTTTTGCTAAGTGATGTTTGAAGGCATGACTTGTGTACTCCTCACCATTATCTGACCTAAAATTTTTGATCTTGGCACTGAAATGGTTAGATACATAGTTCTGAAAGTTGATGAAGCTTCTAATACTCTATCTTAAGACTGATTCAAAGTTAACCAAGTATATTTCGATTTTTTATCTATGAATGTGACGAAGTAGTTATGGTTTTCTCTAGATACACAAGGTGTTTTCCAAACATCAGAGTGCACAAGATCAAAGCAATGCTCATAAATAGTCATGGATTTATTAAAAACCGACTTGCAATGTTTGCCAAGAATACAAACTTCACAACTATCATTTCTAAAAGATATATTAGGCAACATCAATCCTAAGGCACGAGAATAAGGGTGACCTAATCTAGCATGCCATAATACATCATTAGCTAAAATAGGAATGGAACTAAAGGCAGTAGGTAAGGCAGATCTAAGGTTGGTGTCTTCAAGCACATACAAGCCTCCTTTGCTCACACCCTTCTCAAGCATCTTACTAGTCTCAATATCCTGAAAGTGAACCTCATTAGAACTGAAAATAACCTTTTAATTGAGATTAGTAGTGGCTTTTTAACAGAAACTAAGTTAGATGCAGAGGTTGGCATGTAAAAAACTTTAGACTCTTTTTCAAAAAGTTTCAGGTTCCCTATACTTCTAATAAGTATTCTTTCACCATCTGCAATTACAACATCACCTAAAGCAGGTTCAATATTGCTAATGAGACTAGAATCCTTAATCATATGATGTGATGCTTCTGAATCTACAATCAATGGTTTAGCAGTTTGTAATGCATTTAAACATTTATTACTAATTTTACCAGAGTTGCATTGAGTGCTTTGGTAAGAGCCTCAATGTTTGACTTGCGGATGAAGGCATCGTCATTAAGAAGCGGAGAAGTAGCTCCCACAACATGAGAAGTAGACACCATAGCGTTTCCAGCCTCATTGTTGTTCACAACTTCATGAGCTCTAGCTTGGCTGAACTTGGATGATGAAGGTGGCCTGAGGTGAGGATGGAGGATCCAGCAGTTGTTCTTGGAGTGAGCTTTTTTCTTGCAATATTCACAAGTCACACGCCTATCACCTCCTGGTTTATAAGCCGCCTTGTTTTCTGTAGTAGTCTCCACTTTCTCAGCTTTGCTAGCCATAGACAACTCGCCTTTGCTACCAAATATCCCATTTGAGTTTGCTCCTTCTGAAGCTGAGCACACACATCATCCAGACTTGGAAGCTCTTTGTCTCTGAAGATATGTTTGATAACATCATTGTATGTTGGGTTAAGAGTAAGGAGCAGCCCAAACACTTTATCTTGTTCACGCCTCTCATCAGTGGTGTTTGGCCTCAACATCTCAAGCTCAGACCATAGTGATCTGAACTTCCCAAAGTGCTTGGTGAACTCCATATCCTCCTGATGTAGGTTGTTGATTGCTTTCTTTACTTCAAAGACTCTGCTCAAGTTTGAAGTGTTGCCATAAACCTTTTGTTAGGTATCCTACAACTCCTTCGATGTTTCACAGTATGAATAAGTCTCCATAATAGGAGTATCAAGTGAGCTTTGCAAGAAAAACATGCCCATAAGATCCTCATGACCCCATTTGCCTTCATCTTTGACTACAATCTCCTTGCCATCTTCTCTTTGAGTGATTTGCCTTGGTCCTTCACTTGAATTGATGTGCTCTCATAGACATCTTTCACCAAGAGCTTTCTTGGTCAATATTGCGTAGAGAAGGTAGTTTAACCCCTTAAGAGTAACTGCAATGATCACTGGTTTGTTCTGCTCCATTTCAATTTTCTAATCAAGCGGGTAAAAGAGTGAACTGAGTGAAAATTTGAATTTTGAAAGCTGGATTAGAGAGAAACTGATACGTCCTAGTTTCGGACATGATCACTTAATCGGACTAAGGGGATATGAACTCACCAAAGGGAGAACTGGTGGAATGAATGGTGACACAAAGGGTTGCGGAAGGCCCAATGATACTACCAGACTTCGATCATTGCCGGATGTGACGCACCGGTCCAACAAAAGAAGGTTCGAAACTTGAAGATAACCTCACCAAGAAACTAAGAAGTGTTCTAAACAAAGAACTAAGAGATAAAATCAAATAAAAGGGGGAAAATCAATTATTTATTTTGTGGATCTTAGGACATATTTATAGGATTACAAGTTGTAGAAATCCAAAGAAGAATGTGCTAAAAACAAGACATAGAAGACCGAAAACAAAGACTTGACTACATAAATGTGTTGACTGAAAACAAAGACTAGATCTGGTCTTCCACACGATTTTGACTTGTCTTGGGACTCTCCTTTGACTGCTTGGTCGAAAATATTGCAAGGAATATCTTGTTTACTTCTTGGGCAAAGTTGTGAGCCATAGAAATGTATGGATCCAGATTTCGCCCAAATGCAGTCCAAAACAAGCCCATTTGTCAAGCATGTTTTCCTTAGATTTTCTGATATTTTTGGACCATAGACATGACTTAGAACCTTGAAGAGATTGGCTTGGTTCATCAGAAAGGGAGTTGACCGATTGTATCTTCTCGGGTGGTCGAACCAGCTCGGAAGATCAAACTAGCTCGCTCAGCTCGTCCAAATGATTGTCAATCCAGCTCAGCTCGTCTAGCATAGTGTCAGTTCAACTCACTTGAGTATTCAGATCATCCAATATAGTGTCAATTAGCTCATCCAGCTCCAAGGCAGTGTTGGTCAAGCTCACCTGAATGCGCACATGTTTGAATTCGGGAGAACTGAAGATCACCTGGCTTGTAAATGGCATAAATCCCACATTTAAACTCTCTTTTATCTTATCCTTCTTCAAAGAGCTCCATAATTGATTTGAGAACATTCTCCAAGTGAATTCATGTGTAGTAGCCTCGTGGTTTGGAAGATATGAGTCAAACAATGAACATATATCATTACTGCTTTCCATGATATCTTCAAGGTTAATTGATTGTTGCTTCCACTTAGTAAGTCCTTCCTTTTCCAAGTTACCTTATGGCTTGACCATTGGTCTTAGATTTTTGAATGGGTCAGAAAGAATGGCTGAAGGTTGATCAATTCGGTCATTAGGTCGTGGTTCCAATCTTAGGTCATTTCCGGATGCACGCGGGTCGATTCTGTACACAGCTCGGTTAGTGTACACGGCTTGGTCAGTGTACACGTCTCGGTCAGTGTACACGGCTTGGTCAGTGTACATGTTTCGGTGGGATGGGTGAACCTCGGTTTGGTTGAGCTGGTTGACAAGATCGCCATCTTGGGCCGTGTCCATGATCCAAGTAGGTCGGTGCTCGAATCAGGGCGCTTCAGAAACCAAGAAGAAACTAGGTGTAAAGATGAATTGAAATAGAGTGAGCACTTCCAAAGAAATGAATAGAACTTGCAAGAATATATTTATTATCCACTGGATAAAAGAGTGTTCTTCAAGCGAATTGAGAAAGTAAACCCAATAAGTGAAGAAAGGAGGTGAGTGAATTGACTTTGCGGAAGAAAATAGATGTTTAGGAGCTTAGAAGTTCTGATACCGTGTAAGAAAAATAAGTAACAGGATGAACAACTCAAGAACAAGTGAGGAGAGAGCTGTGAATCCAGAAATTAAAGAGAGAAAATGTAGAAAGTTGTTTGTAAGAGAGAGATAGAGAGAGTAAAGAACGAAAATCTTATCTCCTTAATCTTTTCTTGTAGTCTACATCTAAGTATATATGTATAGATTGTAGAGAAGTAATCTAAATAAAATGAGATTGATGTGACAAGTCCTCGAGAGCTCTTTTAATTCTAATTTTAATTCAAATTCAAATTCAAATGGTTCTTTGGCCTCCAAAGATTGCATGGATGCATTTCGGTGGATGGGTTTAGGTGGATGACTTCCGGTGGATAAGTTTCCTCTTCTTCCAGAATCCATGTTTCTTTTCTCAGTAGTACGAAGTGGTGATGGTCTGGACTTACTGTTAGTGATGTTTGAATGAATGCAGATCATGAATATAGAACATGAATATACAGATTACTATGGACACTCACCACCACCGAACATAGATTCTGTGTATTTATTTTCAGGAAGAAGAAAAATAGAAAACTGCCATAGATAAATCGTTGATAAAAACCAGAATCGTGACAACTTTCATCACCAAAATCATCATGTAGATGTCTGAATGATAGAAAGATCACTGGGACAACATTTACAGAATTAATCACAACCAGATATTAATTTATGGAGAGGAGAAGACGATCGCATTGGAAATCACCATTAACTGCTCTCTTCTTTTTCTTTTGTGTATTCTAGCTAACCAATTTCTCTCTTGTCCGGATGATCTCTTAAAAAAAGGTTGGCGTCTTCTTTTATAGTCACACGAGATGCTTATCTTTTCCTTTTTGTAACCGATTTTTCTTTTGTAATAACTGGGATTTGGACCCCCTGAAATTGCGGGAGAAAACTAATATTAAATTTTCAATATTAATTTCAAATGATTACATATTAAATATTTTTTTAATATATAATTATTTTTAAAATCTATATAACTGATATACTCAAAATAAAACATTAAAGATGAAAATTATGAGAACTTTATTATAAATAATAGATATTGAAAATACTAATGCCAAAGTGATGCAACTCTTCAAAAGTATTAAATTTCCAATATTATTTTAAAACTATTATGTATATTAAATGTATAAAAATGATAATATATAAATGTTTTCCTAAATATATAACTGATATAGTTGAAAATAAAAACAATGAAAATGAAAATAAAACTATTAAAATTTTATTATAAATAAAAATATATTAAAACATTTATGCCAAAATTATGTAATCCTTCAAAATTATTAGGTTTACTAATCAATATTGAATTTTCAATATAGTTTAACAATGACTCTATACTAAACGTTTAAAACAAATTTTTTTATATATATTTGTTAATCTATACAATTTTTCTATCATGAAATGGTTCAGTGAAAAGTTACAATGATTAATTTTCTTAAAAAATACAATTATTTAATGAATGAACATGTTTTCTGTTTAACAGTAGGAACCGAAATTTGCACGATCAATTTTCAATGAAAATAGGAAAACTTAACTTTCCCAGAGGTCCCGGATATTTTGTAAACCACACGCCAAGCAATCAAACAATGAGAACAAACAAAATTATAACGAATCAATAAAACGAAAAGAGTGCAAAGAAGATCTTATTCTGAATCTGTGATTTGAGCGTTACAACAGGTAAGGCCTAAGTAGTAAGAGTCGTCGGCGAGTTCCTAGTTCTAACCTTGTAAGACATGATTAACCTAGTTGAGTCACAGCTCGATAACAGAAAAACGGAATATGCCTAAATTGCCCTAAGTGATGTGTTTGCTCTGAGTAAAGAATTGTGTATTTTTTGCATCTTCAACCATGACGTCCTTATATACTCCTCTTAGAGGTGGTTTGCTCTTTCTCTTTCTTCCCACGGTCGAGTTTATCGCTTTCTGGGAATATTCTATTTTCCTTTGATCCTCGTGTATATCTTTGGAAACTTCACATTTATCTTTGATATCTTACATATTTGCATAGTTTTGATCATCTCTTTTGATGCATTTTAAGTATATAGGATAACATTTAGGCATATTTAGGTTCCATTCCATTACATTTGTCTATGTCAGGTGTTGGAGATGCTTATTGGTGAGTTTGGAGGCAGTTGAGGCTAAGAAAGTGAAGTTTGGAGCAAAATGGGGGTGTAGCGACCAGGAGTGGTCGCTACAGACCCACAGGAGAAATGCGGATGCCGTAGCGACCAGGCGTAGCGACCAGGCGTGGTCGCTACAGACCTACAAGAGAAATGCGGATGCCGTAGCGACCACAGCTGGTCGCTACAGGAAAAAATACCCAAATTTGTATGGGTCAACCCGGATTTGTTGGGTTGATCCGACTCGTTTTTTGGACTCCTCTATATAGTTTTAGACCCTAAAACCCTAGGGGGATCTTTTTTTCTCTCAAAAACTTTGTCTAAACTAAAAAAGCTTGAACCTTTTGATCATTGGAAGGAAGTACTTCATTTTTACTGTGTTTTTCTTGCTCATTAACATGATTTGCCGTGAATCTCATATGAGTTTAAGGTTTCTCATGGAAAGTATTGAGTAGTGAACTTGTGATTCATGGGTTAAGTAGATTAGGGTGATTAGGTGGATATTTAGAATGTCTCTTGATTGATTAACATTATTCTATGCTTACTAAGTGTTCTTAATGCTAGATTAGACTTGATCACCCTCATCTAGATCTTAAGCTATTTTATGCCCGAAAGGTGTTTGTTAAAATGCTTGAATGAATTTAGTATTGCTCTAGCTTGAATAACCAAAGACATTTGATGTTAGGATTGCTAGATGGTTAGTAAACTTAATCATAATGCTTGTTTGATAGTATTAAGCCAAAGACATTTGATGTTTAATACTTGATTACAAAGGGATTTCTATCATGGAAGTGGATTAGTCTATTTTATGAGTTCTAGACCTATAGACTTGTTGATTGTTTTGTTTGTGCATCCTAGATTGAATCTTGATCACCCGATATCGATTATCTTGCCCATGAATCCATCCTTAGCTATTGATTGAAAGTTTGATTCTTGCATTTATTTCTTGTTTGAATTTGAGATCACCTTGTTTATAATTCTAGGAGTTCAGCTTGTTACCAATCATCAATCTTCTTATTTGCTTAGATTAGGAAAGTTTGTGTATTCTTAGTGTTATAGATCATTAGTTCCTTGTGGATTCGATCCTAAAGTGTTGCATCGATATACCATTTGATTGTGGTAGCGTGCACATTTGGTTAATTGGCTTGTGGTAAAACGCAGTAATCAATCTTCTAAACTTAACATTTATCTTCTCAACTTGACATCCTGCAATATAAAATACAGATCGTCATAGGGATTGAGCTTGATTTCGTATAAACTCGTGAGTGGGGCTTTAGCCGCGTTTTAGACCTTCTCGGGCCGTTTTTTGACTTAAGCGTTTTTAGAATTTATTGAAAGAGCGCTTCTGAAACGACGTCAATCCCGAAGATAGTTCGAATTCCCCGTATGATGGAAGCATCTTTAGGTTTTTAGTTAATTGTTTCCGTTTTACACGACTAATTCGAACCTCATACGAGAAAACAAATTCTTATGATTTTAAAATCACAAAGTTCAAATGGTAACTTCGATTGAGATGAAATAAGAGCAAGCCCTACCCGATCTCAAAGAAGAGGCTACGAGGACAAGATGAAAATGAATTGGTTGATCCAACTCGCCGAATGGGCGAGTTGGATTGCTTGCTTGGTCCAACTTGCTGAACGAGCGAGTTGGCCAGTTTGCTTTGTAATGACCCTATCTTAGAGTAGATATTGTCGAGGAGATCAAAGTGCTCAGATGGAGAAATCATGAGTTGCATTAACTTCATAGGATCAAAACTAGAGGTTTAATTGAAGCAGTTTTGTCTGGATCGGACAAATTGTGTAGTTGGCCAATACATCTAAAACGAAGGTCGACGAGGATGAAGGCGATATTTTGAAGATGTGTGAGCTAGGAGTATCTTTATTTAGATAAATCAAGGGAGTAATAATAGGAATATGGTCGTGATAAAACCAAGTTGTTCCAGGAGAAATCAAGAGATGGACGATGATCTAGTCTGTTGCGGTCGAATCAAGAGTGGTCAAGCCGATTAATTATTTTTGAGCAATGAAGTGGAATGGGAGATTCTTGGAATGGTTTTTTCTACTTAAATACATTCAAATGAAGATTTTTAGTATTTTATGACGTGGTAAGAAAGTGGTGACCAGAGATGACATGGCGCACACCCATTGGTTACGATTGGTGATGTGTGGTCGGGAAGAAGACTTGGCGCCCAAGTTACAAGGCTTCTAGAAGCTGAGACTTGCCTTGCAAGGGAGTGTAAAATTGGTGACCAAGCTTTGAATCTTCTAGAATTTGGGAAGCTTGCAAGGAAAGTTTGGTGAGTGGGACACATGTCCATTTCTTTCCATGCACATAATCCACTTGTTCAACCAGCCTCAGCCCTCCTTCTCTATAAATACCAGACCCCTCCCCTTCATTTTCTTCATCCCAAAACGTGAGTGATCACCCTAGAGAGAGATAGAGGTGAGTTTAGAGAGAAAGCGAGAGTTAAGGAGTGTTTTTTGGTTTCTTTTGTTAATCATTTTTAGAGAGTTAGCGGGATGTTCTAGGTATTATTTGTAGGCATCAAAACAGGTGGGTTCCAAAGACGTTTTTGAGTGTTTCTAACCGTATGTGTTTGCAGGTTGGAGAGCTTGAACCGTGATGGTTCTTGAGCTAGAACTACATTTGCGGTTTGTGTGTATGTATGGGAGTTGGTAGTTCCCATACTTGAGTGTTTATTTATGATTCATGTTAGATTTGTGTTTGTTGTGCTGTCTAGATATTTTTTTACTTATGCATGTAGGATTGCATAATCATATAGACGTTGTAGTGTGTTGAACCGCAAGAGATTTGAGTGAGACTCTCTCTTGTCGGGTTTGTAGATTTTGTTGCATGAATTACTAGTTATTTAGTGTGTATCTTGTTTGTGAGCTTTCTTATGCTAGGTCTAGACCAAGCATTGCATGGAGGTTAGAGGTGGAGCTCCCTCATGTTGGTTGTATTTTGTGTTATGGTATAGACTAGCGCAAGTATGTGTTTGTGTGTGTTGTGCATCTAGTCTAGGTGCGCATTGCATGGAGGTTATAGGCGGAGCTCCCTCATGCTGGTTTGTCTTGTGTTGCTCCTAGACTAGAATGTATGGCAATCTCGGGGTTAGATTGGGAGAAACCCAATTCTCCGATGATGTGCGTGGACCATGGGGTTAGATTGCGAGAAGCCCAATTCTCCAATGGTGGAGTTACCTACTCTCCACGGCTCGTCGCACGAAAGTGGGTCGCGCCCATGGACAAGCGCTGCATGACGATGCGACCTGGGTTAGATTGGGCCGGAGAAGCCCAATTCCTGGAGTGATGTTTTCCGACCATGTGACTCTGGTGTTTGTTGTCGGGAGTGTTTAGGGGGGGAGTTAGGGCTCCGTGGTAGGGATCCCGGGATGTGTGGCATGTGGCTCCATCCTTTGAGCGATTTGTTTTTTTGTATGTTTTTTTTGTGTTGTTGAGTCTAGGATTGAGTCTAGATTGCATTTGTGTATTGTTAGGTCTTGGTGATGAGACTAGTTGCATTGCATTAGTAGTTGCAAGTTTACTCTTCCACATTGTTTGTTTGTATGCCTATTTATTTGTGATTGTGTTTTGTTGTTTAAGCATGGGCTGAAGGGGGGTCGTTGTTGTTTATTTTGGGAACTCACTGAGTAATTTTGATTACTCATGCCCTCTTATACTATGCAGGTAACCAGTAGGTGGGAAGCTTAGAGGGAAGCACAACGGTAGGCGACCGGTGTAGATTTGAAGTGGCATAAGCATAAGAAAGTACTAGCTTTTGAATGTATATATTTACTTTTCTTTTCTCTGGCACTAGGCCGAGCGCTCGAACTCTTATATTTTGTAATGTATTGTAAGGCGCTTTCCAACTATAATTAATAAAATAATGTTTATATTCGTGGTTGTGTGCTGAATGATATAAGACCTTGTTTGGGTCGACACAACTCGAAGACCGTGGTACAGGTTGCAAAGCCTTTGGCCATGGCCTCGAGGACATAGCAAACCAGAATGGGTTGGTCGAGAGTCTTGATTTGTTCTTGATTCTTGGTTGATCTTATTCGGTGAGCTATACTTGTGGCATTCCCAGGTTTTCTCAGGTTAGTCCAGCCTTCCGAGTGTGTTACATGTTTGGTCCAACTCGCCGAACGGGCGAGTTGACCATCTTGCTTGGTCCAACTTTCCCGTTCGGCGAGTTGGACTGCCAGCTTGGTCCAACTCACTGGACTGGCGAGTTGGACGGCCTGCTTGGTCCAACTCGTCAGATGGGCGAGTTGACCATCTTGCTTGGTCCAACTTGCCGAACGGGCGAGTTGGACGGCCTGCTTGGTCCAACTAGCCGGATGGGCAAGTTGACCATCTTTCTTGGTCTACCTGGCCCATTCGGCGAGTTGGATGGTCGAGCCTTATAGTCTTTACCGTATGAATCTTTTTCAAAATTCATACGAAACTTGACTATTTTTTTTCCGCTCTTCTTTTCTTTAAAATATTATCTCCTCTTTTCTAAAGAGGAAATTTTCAGGTGTTGATTCCGTCGTAACCGATTTTAACCCCAACAGCTAGCCCACCAGCTCATTAGAATCGTGATGTTATTGCGAGCGGTTAGTCGTATCGGGTGAGTTAGGCAGAGTTCAGTGTCTAAAAGTCTGGAGGTGAATAGTGAATCTTCTTGCCTATAAGTATGTGGAGTAATTTTTCAAATTCTTTACTTGACCATTTCCACAAACTTTTTTCTAAGGTAAAAAGATTATTTTCTCTCTTTTTTCCTCTTGGTATACTTTCTCTCTCTCTCTTTTTCTTTTAAATCATGTCTTCAATAGGAAAAACTTCTACCAAGTCTCATCCTGATCGTTCTGTTCCGGTAGCTCTATCTCGCAACGACGTTGCGCCTAAGGTGGATTTCACAGCAAACTCGGTTAATCCCGAAGAGGCCGATGCATACTAGGCTGCTAGGGGAGAGGTAAAACGTCCTAGGCCCGGAACATGGGCTCCTTCTCCGTTTCGTGCCAACCCTGTTGCTGGTTGTCCGAGCAAGAGCTGTCCCAATGGGTTTGATTCCATTCGAAGTTTATGCGGATTTCCAGAGTCAGAAGATTTTCTTCTTCAAAGAGCTGGTGAAGTCGATGGGTCTCCACCCGAAGGTTATTTTACGTTCTATGAGGCGTATTTGATGCAGTGCCAGTTAT
The DNA here is from genome assembly GCA_905132885.1 of Moricandia moricandioides. Lineage (NCBI taxonomy): Eukaryota > Viridiplantae > Streptophyta > Magnoliopsida > Brassicales > Brassicaceae > Moricandia > Moricandia moricandioides. The sequence goes on along the minus strand of CAJHQQ010000926.1, from coordinate 20,998 downwards.
GGTTTTCCATCCCGGAAGTTATCCTGCGGCTTTTCAACCGATTCAAGTTGTCGATCAGTCAGGTCAACCTGTGTGGTTTGCAGCACATCATTGGGATTTTGGTGCTGAGTTACGAGCGGGGTATGACCCTCGACGTTGATCAAGGTATCTCACTGATGGCTCCCCCCCCCCCCCCCCCGGAAGGAGGCCTTCTTCACCTTGAAGCCATGTTGATGACTCGGGGGAATGAAGCCATATTTCAGCTGAGGCCTCGGTCGGGTATGATGATCATAACGGGGTTTGTGTCGAACTACAACGACTGGAATGAGAATTTCTTATTCTTCCGTGTCAACAACGCATCTTTGGTGGAGAGTTGCATTCCCCTTTTCAGGACCAGATGGGGCCGGAGAGGTATTCTCGATTGGGTACCCGCCAGACTTGATTTTGATGATGTTCGATGTTACATGTTTACTTCTTGTTTTGCAGAGACTAATCCTCTCCCTCCGACTCTGTAGGGCTTGCGCACCACCAGGAACCTACTTCGTGGTGGTCCATTCTTTTGGGAAACGTTCACTCCAAAGGGGGTTCGTCGCGCCGTGGCTCTGCACAGTTCTTAGTTTCAACAAGATTTACCCATAGAGGAAAAGCCGGAGTCGAGTATGGAAGGGTTCTTTCCATACAAAGCTTGGGCAAGGAAGGAAAGATTGAGTTCTCGCAATGAGAAACACGTTATCGTCGACGATACTGTGGTCGTTGGGCAATGCTCTCCTGACAACATACTTAGAGATTGTCTCAACAGTCAGGTGGGTGGAAATTGTGGTGACCGGATAAATCTTGACGAGCCGTTCGACTTCGACTTCCCTCCTGCCGAGGGAGGGTCCAGCGAGGTGCCGAAGTTTACCAAGGCGTCGAGGATGGTCAACGGGGTAAGTTTCTGTCCTTGAAATTTTTTTGAAGGACAAACCTTTCGTGACTTCAAGAGTCATTGCAGGGCCTCGTTATGATGAACCAAGCCCTTGATGCGAGCATCCAGGAGGCTCGCATGGCTCAATTCAAGGCCAAGATGTCTGATAAGTAGATTGCCCGTCTAAAAGACGAATTGGAGAGTTCTAGTCATCGCGAAAGAGAATCAGTTGCGACGGAGGTTCGTCGAGCCTATAGGCGAGGAAAGAGAGAGATGACTGAAGTGATGAGGAACCGTCGTGAAAGGTTTTCAAGAAAATTTAGGGAACTCAAGGGGAGTCATATGGCTCGTGTTGATTATCGCGAGTGCCGCGGTACCATGGGCGGACTTTACCTTACGCAAGTCTCTGATTATTCGTTCGATCTTGAGTATGCAAGGAAACTGGGCGTATGAGCAATGCAAAAAGAGACTTTGCGATTCCTTAAATCTAGGAGGGGATTTGGGAGCTGTGGGATCCAATTCCTTTTTCACCCGACACGGTGGAAACCGATACGGGAGCCCCTGATGAGACGGGTGAAGTGAATCAGCCGATGGCCCCTCTGGATGTGAACGACTACTCGATCGGGAGGTCAATGACCGGGTACTTTGATCTCAGCGATTGATCCTATGGTTTTCTGAATTATTGGGAAGGTGTTCCTTTGTAATATATTTATTTGATGTGGTCGTGTGTAGTGAGACTGGCCGTGTCTGGCTAATAATCCCTGTCGTTTATCGTTTCTGAATAAATCATGCTTTTTGTTTAAAAAGAATGTTTGGAATTTTTGTTTAAGTGCAGAGGGAAAGATTCGAGTTGTCATCTCGCTCCTTACCCTTTTTGTGGATCGTCCGATTCATTGCTCGTCTGAGATGTTTGAGCAGTTCTCAAAGTTTCGAGAGTGTTCAGATGCGGACGAAGAGACAAGCGTTTAGAATCTCGCATCTTTTTGATATAATGCCTTGAGAAGTTAGAGACCAGTGTGATGGGCTTAGGGTAATCCTAGGTTTACTTTCGGTTTGAGGCTTTGCAATGACTAATCGGCTTTTCTTTTGCTTGTTGCGATTTTAACCTGACTCCGTTCCAATATAAAGTCCGCAATAGGTTTTCGGCTTATACGACTTGTCTGTTCGGAGTCGAGCATCTCTCCGGAGACAATTTTAAGTCGTCCGGAAGTGATGACCAAAATTTCAGATTTCTTTTGTAGCGCGTTATTTATCCTAGTCGGATGTACGAGGATCTACCCCTTAGGATGGATCTAAATGTGTTTGTTTAGGACGGCTATAGTGATCGGCGGGAGCAATCGACGAGCGTTCGTAATTTATAGTCATGGCTGGACTTGGAGCGTGTTCTCGAAGATCTAGGCGACGTCTCGCTTACTCTTTCGAAAACATTCTTTGTGCTAGTAACTTTCTCAAGTATGTGAGACTGGGGTCTTGTTTTTTGGTCGGGAGTCGGAGTCGACGATGCGACTGAGGTATGTTTGTGAGGGAATTTTAATGGTCGGCGGAATCTTTTAATCCCAGTGATGCCTTTGTTGATGCAACAAATTTTATTTGCTCGATAAGTCAGTGTGGAGTGGATCCGTTTTGAGGAGGGATGATTTTTTGCGAGTTTCCGTTTTCGGACTTGGACGATGATCGCTTTACTCATATGCGGATGTTTTTCGAAAGTATCGCGAGATGTTTTTCGTGCTAAGAGAATCTTTGCGAGATTTTAATTAAGTCAAAAAGTTTCAAAAATATTGAGTACAAGGCGAATATTTTAGAATGCGGGAAGATGTGAATATTTGTATATGTACCCACTCCCCCCCCCCCCCCCCCCCCCCCACTTTTAGAGAGAGGGATAGCTGAGCTCGTCTTTTGGTGAGCTGCCTACGTACCCCATTCGGGGATCAAGCCATCTCGTAGTTCTGTTTTTTGTGCGAGTTTGTTTACTCGGCTGTTGTGTTTGCGTTGATCGTGTTAGTCACAGGATCGATGTCTTTTGTCGAGCTTGTCTTCTTCGTCTGGACCGAATCGTTGGGCTCTGGAACTTTTTGTTCTTTGGCTGTTGCTTGAGTTGTCGATTCTGGATCGTGTTTTTCTGAAGCGTTTTCGGTCGGTGACCGAGTTAGCTTCGCTCGTTTGGGCTTCACCATTGTGGTTGTTGTGATTTGCCTCAGCTTATGTTCGGCTAGGAAGCAACGTCTCAACTGTTTCTGGCATCCCTAGATCGCGACTATTCCATTGTGAGTCAGCAATTTGATGCCCAGGTGATAAGTCGACGGGCTGCCTTCATGGCGTTTAACCAAAGCGTGCTCATAATGACAATGTAGATGGCCGGGTGGTCGACGACCGCAAAATCAAAGACCTTGGTGACTTATTTCTCCGAGACGGGTAGTTTTATAGATCTGAGGGTCATTAACGTCTTGCCTGAGAAATCGGTCAACGACTTGGGCTATGGTACTACTTCTCCTAGCTCAATGTTCCTCCTTCTGAGAGAATCGCGGAAGATGACGTTGACCATGCTGCCTGTATCGATGAGAACTCTGGCGACCTCGAGATCTCTTATCACGAGATCAATGACGCGTGATCGCAGTGGGGCTGATCGATCCCGTCGTCTTCTTCTTCTTCAAAAGTGATCGCTCCTTTTTGGGACTTCCCGGGATGCAGACCAGTTGGGAGAGTTTGCGCTTGTCTCAGCCTTACGCTGATATGGCTTGATGGCTGAGACGGTGTCACCGCAGTACAGCGATCCCTCGATGATCATGTTAACCCTGCGGCGGTTATTGTCGTTACCCTTCTCATCTTGCCTTCTTCCGCGATTCTCTTGATTGGTTTCCACGAGAAGGATTCTCCGTTTGAGGGGCCTTATCGTTTTTTTTTGGAGGGCGGTCTGAATTGCAGACAAGGTCTTTCAAACTGGAAACTTCTGAGAGTTCTCATGCGATCAGTTTCGCGGACTGGCTGGCCCCAAGAACTTTGAAGTTGATGGTTGAGTGGCCGCGGGATTGATGGAAGTCGCAGAAGACATTCTCATCGTAGCTCATATCCGGGTCCATGTGTTTCCCGTTGTCTGGCCTTTCTATGTGCTAGCTATGTCCGGAGTTGATGGCATAGCTATGTGCTCCCTGGGTTTCTTCTTCCTCGCGATGGACGTTCTTGTCGTTGCGAGGGTTTTTCTTTTTTGATTTTTGACCAGACCCTGGATCCTTTGAAGACGTCTTGTTCGTATTATGCTTTCGCGATAAGACCTTCGTCTTGGTCTATGGCTTTTTGGAGCACGTCTTGGATCGTACACGGTTTCTCAAGAGTTATCCAATTCCTGAACTTCGACTTGTACCATAGCGTCTGTCGGAGTGTGTCTATGGCCACTTTGTCGCTAATTCAGCTGACTTTTGCCATAACGGTTTTCAACCATTTTATGAAGTCACAGAGAGATTCGTCCTCTCCCTGGGATAGGCTCCATAGGTCGACTTCAGAGGTTTCTCGATTTATGAACATAGAGTACTGCTTGAGAAACTCCGAAGCGAGTTGGCGAAAGCTTCCTATTGAATTTTGACTTAGGCGAGAGAAACATTTGAGCGCTGCCCCTCAGAGATTTTCGACGAAGAGGCGGCATTCGCCGGCGTCTCTTTCTCTTTATCTTAACTTTTCTCTTCCCATCGCGATCTGAAAGCCTGAAAGTTTGCCTTGGGGTCGGTTGTAATGTCGTAAGGCGTCACCTTGATCTTTCTGGGATCCGAAACTCGAGTTTCAGTGATGTGATTTGTAAAGGGCGTTTTCCGAGCCTCTACGAGTAGCTGATCGATCTCTGGTGTGGCGCTAGTAGCGTAATGGATTTGAGATTTTACCGATCTAACCTCTGTTACCGTTTTCCTGAGACTATCGGGGAGATCGGGGATCTCAGAATCTTTGCTGGCGGATTTCTGATCTTGTAACCGATTGTTGTGAGTGTTCCAAGTCTGCTTCTCGGCCAATTCTTCAAGTTTATCCTAGAAGATGGCTTCTTCTTCTTCGGTCATATGATTTCCTAAATGGGATTCTTCGGGCGCCGAGCGGCTCCTTCTATGACGTGGATGCACGTCCGCGTCTTCCTCCGTGGATTCGGACCGACTGCTGGAATCCACCTCGACGGGCTCGATTTCTCCTTCTTCTTTTTCTTCCTCAATTGGGGGGGGGGAAGATCCACCGTATTTTTCCGTGTTGGCATAGGAGTAGTTTCGTCGGGATTTTGTCCAGGGCGGTTTTCCTTGTGTGTTCTCGGATCGGTCCAAGGGAGTTACGAAATCGAGTCTTCTCCCACGGATTCTTGTTGCTCCACGCGGAAGGATGGCCCTGGTTCTTGCTGTTAGGGTTTCAACCAGCTTAGAGAGAGAACTCGTGACCTTGTCTTGTTCTACCGACTTCTTTTTGAAAGTCGAGAACATCTTCCTAACATCCTTGAACGCTGTGGTGTTTGTGTCGGCGTTAACCGCAGTGATGTTTGTTGCTTGAGTATTTTCAATGTTGTCGTCGCGAGTTTATTGGTTGTTGAGATCGTGAGCTGAGATGTTTGGTGGCTGAGAGTTAGATTGATGTGTACCCCCCTTCCTTCTAGCGGCCAAACTGTGGGAACCAAAATTCTCACTGTCAATTTCCAATGAAAATAGGAAGGCTAAGTAAACCTAAATTTGCCAAAGGTCCCGGATATCTTGTAAACCACACACCAAGCAATCAAACAATGAGAACAAGCGAAATTATTACGAATCAATAAAACGAAAAGAGAGCAAAGAAGATCTTATTCTAAATCTGTGATTTGAGTGTTACAACAGGGAAAGCCTAAGCGGTAAGAGACGTAGGCGAGTTCCTAGCTCTAACCTTGTAAGACCTGATTAACCTAGTTGAGTTGCACCTCGATAACAGAAAAATGGAAATATGCCTAAATTACCCTAAGTGATGTGTTTGCTCTGAGTAAAGAATTGCGTGCTTTTTGCATATTCAACCTTGATGTCCTTATATACTTCTCTTAGAGACGGTTTGCTCCTTCCCTTTATGTACTCGGTCGAGTTTATTGCTTTCTGGGAATATTTCATTTTCCTTTGATCTTCGTGTTTATCTTCAGAAACTTCACATTTACCTTCTGAATTTGACATTTATCTTTTTGTGCAATATAAAAGAAAAACCGTCATAGGGATTGGGCTCAATTTCGTATAAACTTGTGAGTGGGCCTTTAGCCACGTTTTAGACCTTATCGGGCCGTTTTTCAACTTAAGCATTTTTATGATTTATCGAAAGAGCGTTTCTGAAACGATGTCGATCCCGAAGACAGATTGAATTCCCCGTATAATGGAGGTGGCTTTAGGTGTTTAGTTACCTTTTTCCGTTTTACACAACTAATTCGAACCTCATAAGAGAAAACAAAGTTCAAATGGGAGCAAGCCTTACCCAATCTCGAAGAGGAGGCTACGAGGACAAGATGAAAATGGATTGGTTGATCCAACTCGCCGAATGGGCGAGTTGGATTGCTTGCTTGGTCCAACTTGCCAAACGGGTGAGTTGGCCAGTTTGCTTGGTCCAACTCGCCGAACGGGCGAGTTGGACAGCCTGCTTGGTCCAACTCGCCGAACGGTTCCAACTAGCTGGACGGGCGAGTTGACTATCTTGCTTGGTCCAACTCGCCGGACGGGCAAATTGACCATCTTGCTTGATCCAACTCGCCCGTTCGGCGAGTTGGATGGTCGAGCCTTATAGTCGTTTCGTTTTTTCGAGGTCTAGAGTAACCTTTCTCGAGGACTTACCGTATGAATCCTTTTCGAAATTCATACGAAACTTGACTTTGTTTTTTTCGCTCTTCTTTTCTTTAAAATATTATCTCCTATTTTCTATAGATGACATTTTCCGGGAAGTTTCAGACGTTGATTCCGTCGTAACCGATTTTGACTCCAACATTAACTATTTTGATATTCAAAAAAAAATATTATGAAAGGGTTAGAGAAAGTGAGCTGGAGATAATCAAACTTGCTGGAATGGAAGAATGCAAGCCACTTGCGACGCCAGTTGATGTTAACTCTAAACTTTCGAGCGAAGCTGGTGATCCTATTGTAAATGCAATAGAATATAGAAGCGTTGCGGGTGCTCCGCAATACCTTACATTTACCAGACCATACATAACATATGCAATTCAAAAAATTTGCCTCTTCATGCATGATCCTAGAGAACAACATATGCAAGCTTTGAAGCACATCATACAGTACATCAGTGGCACTCTAGCGCACGGTCTGCAGATGTTCTATTCATCTCTTGGATCTCTTAGAACTTACTCCGATGCTGACTAGTCCAGCTGTCCAGATACACATCGATAAACCTCCGGTTACTGTGTATATGATGGCGACAATTTCATCTCCTGGTCATCTAAAAGGCAACCAAAAGTATCCATATCAAGCGCAAAGGATGAATACAAAGGTGTAGCAAACTCGGTGGCAGAAACTTTCTCGCTAAGAAATCTCCTTCTTGATCTTCAAAATCTGATGAAAACAGCTACACTAGTGTTCTGTGATAACATCAAATTTTTTTACATGTCCAACAATCCTGTCCAGCATCGACGCACCAAACATATTGAGATAGACCTTCACTTTGTGTGTGAGAAAGTTGTAATGGGACAGGGCAAAGAGCTTCACGTTCCTTCTTCACTTCAATATGCTGATATATTTACTAAAGGACTGCCTACAATTTTGTTCAATGATTTCCGACACAGCTTAACCGTTTGACGATCAGATGATTTCACTGGAACGAATATAGAATATTCTTGTTCTAACTTTCTTATAGATTGTCTAGACAGAAATATGTGAACGATGTAACCACTTTGTTGCACTTTAAATACTTTGTACAGTGATCAATGTAAATCAAGCAATTTCAGAGATTATCATCTTTTCCCATATGTGAAATCCTTTCACGATATTAAAAAAGCTACAACGGAGAGTTCTCTGCTAATTCGTGCCAGCATTGCATCATTCCGGTGATATATTGGACGTCGATACTTCCTGGAGGACACCAGAGTCTCATGAAATGAAATTTTATCTTTACAAGCCACGCCTTGGACACTAGAAAAGAGAATTATTTCACTACATTTTCCTTTCCATTGATATAATTTTCCACATAAGTTTTTTTTTTCTGATCTGCCCCTTGATTCCACATACAAATCCTCAGCATCAGACCTAGATTAAAGATCCTTCTCTTTCAACTCAACTTCTGTGGAGTATGTTGAGTTAATCACATCGTTCATGGTAAGGGTTTCCTTTGTTGTTCTGTACTTGAATGTGTCAACTAATAAATCAAATTGATGGGGCAAGATAGAACTTGAACTGTTTGATCTTCATCACTGATGTTGATATTTAGACTTGCAAGATCCGAAACCAGCTTGAGAAAAGTATCCAGAATTTACTTGATGCTTTCGTGCTCTTCCAACTTGAAGCTCGCAAACCTCTACTTCAAGTAAATCATATTAAGAAATGTCTTTGTTTGGCAATCTCTTTTCAAAACCTTCCAAACTACAATTGCAGTTGTTTCCTTCATCACTTTACGCAAAACTAGGCTCACGCTTATTAGATTATTTTCTCTTTTGTCTTTTAGTAGATCTACTTTCACTTTTAGTAATTTTTTCGTCTTTCTACTAGGCATGAATGAAATTTCATAAATAGTATAATCTAACCATACTTCCATAACCCACAGTTACCTTTTCCATCAAACCTCTTAATCTCGAATTTTCCTACTATTAATTTTCTATATCTTCTTAGCATTTGCAATCAAATTTGGATTGCTCTGATATTATTTTTTAGGGTTTTAATCATGCTTAAGTGCTTAGAACTTTGATCTTAGGATATTGAGATGAATGATAAAAGACACAAGAAATTGATAGCCGAATTCCCAGCCTCGAGTGGGAACCATCTCTTGCAACTTTTACTATCAATCAAATGATTACACAAAAGCTAACTCGGCTCTTTTTGTGTTTCAAGTACAATACACAAACTAGAGAAAAAAAGAATTGTAGGACCATGATTTCTACGATATGGCAAACTGAATAATTTGTTTATAAAATGATAAAAACATAAATAAAATATTCAATAATTGATACCAAAATATGATGAACAAAGAATGATTTCGTGTGGAGGCAAGACACTCTTTCCTTAATTCTTAAATTGCCCGCAGTGTGACGGTGTTTACGCAATCAGAATCCGAGGATACAACCACACTTCGACTATTCCTGCATCACTCAGAATAGAAGCTAACGGACCTATTTTTGTGTTTTACTCTCAGACACAAAATAAAAAATACTTGCATAACTATTCGAAGTGGGAAAGAGTAAACTTTTGTTGTTGAAATATCCATTTTTCTATAATGCTACAAGCCTTTATATAAAAAAAAATAATGAGAAGCACAAATTCATTTTCAACCAAGAAATGAAACTTCCATGGTACACTAATGGAGACATCAATTTTTGTCAATTATTATGTGAATTTATTCCACATTTTGACCAAGAAATAAAGAGGTAGAATTATACTTGTTTGACCAATTCAAACAAATAATATTCTTTAAAATGGATTTCTTTTTTATATTTTACCAATATAAAAGATCAACATATATTTGGTTTATAAGATTAAACCCCAAATCCAATCAAATATCCAATGTATGTATTTGTTACTTTGTACAAATTTCTCAAATCACACACATTGGACCTCCATTTCTCATTCAAATAAAATTTATTTTTGACATATGAATATATTATTCATCATGTTCAAAAAATAGTTCCAACAATCCCCCACATGAATAGAAATGACTCTAAACACTAGACGACTCAATAGACTTGACCTCCTAGACAAGACTCGACAAAGACTCAACTAAGGACTTTTGAGAGTACAAGCGAGAAATTCACTGCATGATGAGTTGGTAGCATTTTTCAGCCTTGAACCAGTCATTGTTAATAGCTATCGGATTTACTGGCCAGGTAGTGAACATGATGTCTTGAACCACCCGGGCTTTGATGTAAACCTATACAATAACTATAACACAATTTCATTCTCTCACAGAACTAGGTTCTCTGTTGTGTTCATTTTGGCCGTGAACAGTCCTGGTTAATCATGAGTGAACTTGGAGAATATAGCCTTTCCTTCATTCTCCTAGAAACGGTCCCATTTCACACTCACAAGGTGATTTGCCATTAGTTTTGTTTAGAGGAGTATCATGTACTACTCCATTCATATCTCAAAACAATGGACACAAATCATTAAAAGCAAATGCTTATCCTCTATTCTTTACATGTAGCATTGTTTAATCATCCTAGGAACTGAGTATAGACCGAAGTCTTACAGTGCTTTGGGCAGATTTAGTTTGACTTAGTTGTCTCCTTGAACCTATTTCTTGGGATCTCCAGTCATTTAGGTAGAGTTACCGCCAAACCTCATCTTAATTCACAGGCATTAACCCATTCCTCTTGATGATATAACAATATGATCTCATGACACACCTTTAATATAAGGATCCTAGGTTGTCATCATAATGAACATAATCTCTTGAGATTAGTCGAGGTCAATTGTTTAATGATTTTTGTCATCTACTTTAAAGATACAATTAACCATTATATACAAAACTCAATGCATGGCACTAGTTTTTTTTTTAAATTATATTGTGATAATTATCACTAAGTTCATGTGGCCTCTTGCCAATGACTTTATATGGTAAGCAAAGCTTCCCCCACATTTTTTGAAATAACTCAAAATATGCATATTTTCATTTAACATCTCTTAAGAGTTTAGAAAAATTGATCTACAACTCTTTTGGATTTAAATGAATAAAAATCAATTTCAAAAGTATTACAACTTTTTTTCAGTCTTAGAAATTCACTTTTTATATACAACTATTTTCATAGTTCTCTCAAGTCGATTTATAAATCCAACTTATATTTATTTTATTTTTGAATTTATTTCAAAAATATTATTTTGCTTTGTAGCAAATATACATATCTTTACAAGATATTATTTGTGGCTTGTGGCATCAAAACCACTACTCACTTTGATTATTTTTAACAATATTGACTTTAGAAACTACAATATATATGTCAGTTTCAGTCACATTAATATGAGATTTCTCATTTTTTCTCATAGTCAATCTTTATACGACTTGCGTTAAAGCATTGACGAAATATGAATGTTTTGATCATTATCAACAACATTATATTTTCTATGGCAAACGATTCATATGTGGCTGACCTTTCCAAACTTAATTTGGGGCATCGACTCACGAATCCATTTCCATCCATAACATTTGATTTCATAAGATCGAAATGTTTATAATATATTTTTTTATATTACTTAAACTCGATTCACCACTGGATTAATACCAAAATTCCACCGATCAATTTACTGGTGTTATCTCCATCAGCTATAAGACATTTATTTATAATCTTGCAGAAAAAAAATATCATTAGTGCCAATTCATAAATGAATTAATGATATTTGGCCCATAGATAAATTTGCAACATGGTCAATTTAGATTATGAGAAATAAAACATAACTGCTAACATTATGCTTTATAATTAAAACATAAGATTAAAGCAATAACACATATTTGACCAAAGAACAAATCTTAATATTAAGCAATTAATAATAGTCAAAGCATGAGACCAAAATTTATCATATAATGATTTGTAAAATGATTACTCCAAAGACAATGCAACTAAAGTAATTTAGCTTAATGAAATGAACGATGATCATGCTTTCTAAATTATATTTTTCATCAAAATCATAATTATTTTAGTTTAGGAATCAAACTCAAAAATCCATGCAATGATTGATCTGAAAAGATCATAATGATTTTATTTTTCATCACCATCAATTCTCGAGTTCATGTTTTCATGAAAGAAAAACACTAAACAAATTATCAGTTTTTCGTTAGTATAATAACGAAAAATTTAAGAATTAAGATTGTAGGACCATGATTTCTACGATATGGCAAACTGAATAATTTGTTTATATAATGATAAAAACATAAATAAAATATTCAATAATTGATACCAAAATATGATGAACAAAGAATGATTTCGTGTGGAGGCGAGACACTCTTTTCTTAATTCTTAAATTGCCCGCAATGTGACGGTGTTTACGCAATCAGAATCCCAGGATACAACCACACTTCGATTATTTCTGCATCACTCAGAATAGAAACTAACGAACCTATTTTTGTATTGTACTCTCAGACACAAAATAAAAAATACTTGCATAACTATTCTAAGTGAGAGAGAGTAAACTTTTGTTGTTGAAATATCTATTTTTCTATAATGATAACAAGCCTTTATATAGAAAAATAATGAGAAGCACAAAGTTTATTTTCAACCAAGAAATGAAACTTCCATGGTGCACTAATGGAGACATCAATTCTTGTCAATTATTATGTGAATTTATTCCACATTTTGACCAAGAAATAAAGAGGTAGAATTATACTTGTTTGACCAATTCAAACAAATAATATTCTTTAAAATGGATTTCTTTTTTATATTTTACCAATATAAAAGATCAACATATATTTGGTTTATAAGATTAAACCCCAAATCCAATCAAATATCCAATGTATGTATTTGTTACTTTGTACAAATTTCTCAAATCACACACATTGGACCTCCATTTCTCATTCAAATAAAATTTATTTTTGACATATGAATATATTATTCATCATGTTCAAAAAATAGTTCCAACAAGAATAAGATTTGAATCTAACACACGATAAACAAGACTCGAACTTCCCTATGGTGCTCTCTTGGATTTTCGCGTAACTGCTATATTTGGGTATTCTCTCTTGTCCGGATGATCTCTTGAAAAAGGTTGGCGTATTCTTCTATAGTCACACAAGATGCTTAACTTTTCCTTCTTGTAGCGTATTTCCTTTTGTAATAATTCAATCACCGTCCTGTTATAAAGGCAAATTACGTAAGGTTTAACTTATTTGATATGGGATTTAAGAAATTAGACCATGAAACAAGCAAGCCCAACACTTATAAAACTGATGATTATTGTTGTAATTGCATGAGTAGAAAATGAACATGTTCTATCACTCAATGATAGATGATTTGTGGCCTAGGGCGGCTCTTCCAAGTCTGAAAAATCCAAATCTAATCACAAATATTTACTAGGAACTATTTGTTTTTGTCTTTATGTCTTGTCCTTTTGACAATATTCATATCACCATGTTGGTCCACCACTATGATCACCACCTAGGATGATTCCACTCCATACTCATTGTTTGAACCAATTTCTCTGTTCTTATTACCATCATCTTGTCTCTCATGGTCACAAAGATGTTCATCCTGATCTCAATAATGTTTCAAAGGATTGCATTCCTCAACAAGACCCGTTAAACACGTGGGCTCGGCCCAAGAACTCGGCCCAAAAGCTCATTAGATCATAAAGACTTTAGGGAAAGTAAAGAGTGATCTGGATATAAAAAGAAGAAGCAAAAAATTAGGAAGCATATAGAGAAACACCACACACAATCACACAGATTGACAGCGAGCTAGAGTTTCTTCTGTTTAGCTTTACTCTCGCCGACTGAAAGTATCATTTCGAATCACTGTTGCTGAGTGCTTTCTCATTTCCCCTCTATTTGTTCAAACACCTTGGGTACTCTTGATTCTGAAGGAGAGATAGTTGGGAAAACATCAACAATAAAATCAGAACATGGAGACAATGATTTAATCATCACAATCTTGTTAGGCTTTTAGGTTTCTGCCTGGATGGACCTAGAACGACTACTTATCTATGAGTTGTTCAAGAACACAAGCCTTGACTATTACATATGATCCTTCATACACATACTATATTGAAGAAACACCCTTATTCGAGCCAGCTGGTAAAAGAAACTGTATGTTAAGGTTTGAACTTATATTGATCTGTTTGTTTACGAGCCTTTTCATAGTCAATTGTGGTGAGGAGGTTGCAAATGATGTAAGAGAAACGACAAAGCAATTGAAAGACAAAGAGAAAAGGATTCGTAAGAAGTGGCTGCTAATAAGGTTGTAACCCAACGTATGCATTACGTTCAATATCTACAATATCTATTTAACGTATGGAACACGTTATCAAATCAATGTATGGATAACGTTCATTTTCTGGACAGTTTATCAATCTTTGTTTTAAACTTATAGACATGTTACATCAAATGTAATTTTCCTAACCCCTAGATTGGTCTTGCATGAAATTGACAGTTGGAGGATTTTTTTTTTCTGTTTACCTTTTAGCAAGAACTTTTTAGATAAGAACCTAACATCCGGAAATTAGAACATCCAGTTTTGCCATGACAAGTCCTTGCTCTTCCTCTCGACCACAACATTTATTTTTCTTCTTCCTACTCTTTGCCGTCCCATGTCTCAGCTTATCACAACAATTCTCTGTCGACATAAACAGTTCTATCTGGGATATTTCTTCAGTGTCACAATGTTTATCCGAACAAGGCAACTTCTCCCACTCCCAATACTTCCACAACCTTAAACGTCTTGTCTCTTCCATCCGTTCTCTCCCTTCCAACACTTACAACTTCTACAACCTCTCCATCGGAACAAACTCAGATAAAGATAGAGTCGAAGCCATTGGACTCTGCAACAGAGTACTCACCCGAGTAGAGTGTCACAACTGTATCTCCCATGCTGCAAACAATCTAACCACAATATACTGTCCAGGTTTTAGAGAAGCTCACATACGTTCCACAAAGTGTATGTTTCGTTACTCGGACAAACCCATTTTTGGGAAACTCACACTCTCCCCTGTCAAGGAGGTTTTGAACCCAGACAACGCTGCTGCAAACAGAACCGAGTTTATTAGAATGCAGAGCAATTTACTTAACCAGCTCGGACTCCAAGCCGCAAGAGGTGGCCCTAAGAGGAAGTATGCTCAAGGAGAAGGTCCTGGTCCTCCACCTTACAACAGATTCTTCGCTACCACTCAGTGCACGCCCGATCTGTCTCGTAAAGATTGCAACCGTTGTCTCCATTATGGTTTCCGGAACGCGACCAAAGGGAGAGTTGGGATCAGGTGGTTTTGTCCGAGTTGTAATTTTCAGATTGAGAGTGACCTAAGATTCTTCCTTCTCGAGTATGAGCCTGATGGCCCTGATCGATCAATAAAACCAGGTAAAACATAGTTAACAGATTATCATTATTTTTATCATAAAAAGAAAAGCAAAGAACAGAGTAATCTCTGTGTGTGCACCAAGAGTTTCTTGGTTCTAACAGCTTCTTTTTTTTCTCGGTAGGAATGAACAAAACCAAAAGTATTATTGCCACAGTTGGCTCTGCTGTTGGTTTGGTCATAATCATAATCTGTCTTTGCTTCTTACTCACAAAGCATAGAAGAAAAGAAATACAAAGTCTTGAAGGTGGGATTCTGGTCAAAAATCAAATATTTAGGTTGTAACTATTTTCTAGAGCTTTAAACACCCTTATGGTTTTAATACTTGTTGGATCAGGCAAAGATGTCAAAGACAGTAAGTTTAAAGATGCACAACTATTTCAAATGGACATTGATACCATAAGACTAGCAACTAATGACTTCTCTCCTAACAATCACCTTGGAGAAGGTGGCTTTGGTGCAGTTTACAAGGTTCATTGATTGATGTTAAACTTAATGTTATGATCATAATTACACTGTTTTGATGATTAAGTCTCTCTTACATGTGTTTCAATGAGTAACCAGGGTGTTCTTGATTCTGGGGAAGAGGTGGCTGTGAAAAGATTGTCAATGAAATCAGGACAAGGAGACATTGAGTTCATAAACGAAGTCTCATTGGTCGCAAAACTTCAACACCGGAACCTTGTTACACTTTTAGGTTTCTGCTTAGATGGAGAAGAACGACTTCTCATCTATGAGTTCTTCAAGAAAACAAGCCTCGAGCATTACATATTTGGTAAGTACCTTATAAACTAAACACAAGAATCTCTATTTTAAACTAATTATAATGAATGAATAAAATCGTTTTATTTCTCAGATTCTAATAGGAGAATGATCTTAGAGTGGGAAACACGTAAGAGAATAATCTCAGGTGTTGCTCGAGGTCTTCTTTACCTCCATGAAGATTCTCGTATCAAAATCATTCATAGAGATCTTAAAGCCAGCAATGTTCTATTGGACGATGAAATGTATCCGAAAATTGCGGATTTTGGAATGGCTAAGTTGTTTGATACAGACCAAACAAATCAGATCAAGTTTACAAGCAAAGTTTCAGGAACCTAGTAAGCTTTCAAAACACAAAAAGTATCCTTTTAGTTTTATTAACTCTATGAAAGAAAGAACATAAACCTAAAGATTATTTGGTCGTTGCAGCGGTTACATGGCTCCAGAGTATGCAATGAACGGGCAGTTCTCGGTGAAAACCGATGTATATAGCTTCGGTGTACTAGTCCTTGAGATCATTACAGGCAAAAAACACAACTGGTCTCCAGAAGAAGAAACTCATTGTTCCTCCTTAGCTATGTAAGTGAAACCCCAAAAGTATTGTTTATTCTTGGGGTATTCAACTTATTTTGTGTTATGTGTAGGTGTGGAAATGCTGGAGAGATGGGAAAGTGCTAAACATTGTGGATCCAACTCTGATTGAAACAAAAGGTCTAACTGATGAAATCATGAAATGCATTCACATTGGTCTGTTGTGTGTTCAGGAGAATGCAGAGAGTAGACCAACAATGGCTTATGTTGTTGTAATGCTCAGTGCGAGTTCTTTCACGTTACCGAGACCCTCACAACCTGGTTTTTGCCCACTTGATGGAGAATCATCATCATCAAGAGGCAATCACACAAGTAGTATTCCGTCTTTCAATAATGTTTCAATCACTCAGTTAGTTCCTCGTTAATACGTGTGTAATTCTATACCTTTAAAGTCTACTTCAGCATGATTGCTGAATCCAGTTGTGACCAAAACTTGTTGATAATGTTGTAACAATTTATCAAGGAGATTTACATTAAATAATGGTCAAGAGCTGCATATGAAATGAAAATAGGTTTCGATAACATGTTATTCTTTTACGTTCTATATAATTATATAGGGACATAAGGGTACTCTAAATAGAATTTTAGAAGTAATTTGACAAAAAGTAGCCATTCCCATTAATTGTTTCTTATGTTTTGATCTTAATCACACTGATCGTATGATTTAGTCTCTTAAATGTGTCTTTATGATCATTTGAGTATTCCTGGTTCTGGAGAAGATGTAGCTGTGAAAAGATCGCCAATGAAATCAGGACAAGGAGACAGTGAGTTCACAAACCAAATGAATCTTGTTAGGCTTTTAGGCTTCTCCTTGATGGACAAGAACGACTACTCATCTATGAGTTCTTCAAGAATACAAGCCTCGACCATTACACATTTTATATCTTTTGATCCACTATATATATATAGCGTCTCTATGTCTAGTTTACTTACCCAAAGGCGTCATCAATGGAAAATCTTACGTTGTCATAATTATGATAGTTTGATCTTTAATGCGTGTAATTGTCTCTAAAAGATAACTCGTTTCTCCCCTTTCTGACCATGTTGGAGAACTGATAGTTATTAGAGTTCCAGAAAACTCATTTTCGTGGGTAAGAAAAAGATGTTCAAGAAAGATGAAATGCAAACTAGACATAGCAGTAGTGAACAAGGAGTGGTACTCTCTTTTCCCTTATACAAATGTGGAATTTCTCCAAATATTGGGATCAGACCACATAACAGTGTTTAGCGCGTATACAATCCATATACAGAAGATCAAAGAAGAGTTTTAGACTTGATAAGAGATGAGTGGGGAAACCCGGCTTCAAGGAGACCATTGTTTCAGGTTGGAGTCTTTTAGTGAAGTCCACGACATAGGCTTTTACCATAAAGTGGTCTCTTGCTGCAGAAACATAATTTCTTGAAAATAAATAATTCAACCAAATTCAGCGAGTTATTGAGAAGTTGAAAAGTAAGATAGATTTCACCCAAGAAGATGATCAGACTACTCTAGAAGATTTAGAAGATCTAAGAAGACAACTTATCTCCGGTTTTTGGGAAGAAGAATTTTTCTGGCAACAAAAAAAAAGTAGAATGCAGTGACACCAAGACGAGCGAGAAACCGGATCATCTTTATCAAGGACAAAGAGGGTAAGATGGTTGAGAGGGATCTTGGAATAAAAAAAGTGGTTGTTAACTATTTCCAAGATATTTTCTCTACCTTTATACCCACATACATGAATGTCTCTCTATGTTAGATAACAAATAAAGTTTCACCGTCCACAAATGACATTCTTACAACCATTTGAGCAGGAGATTAAAAATCCTTTTCTGATATAAAATTGGATAAAGCTCAGGATCAAATGGTATGATTAGGATACTTTTCTAGAGATTTTGGCATGTTATGCAAAAAGATATCATCCGCCTAGTGAAAGATTTTTTTTATCGATGGGAGCTTTAATCTGAGACTGAACCCACCAACATATGCATGATTGCCAAGAAAGACAGACCGAGAGAGATGATTGAGCTAAGATCTAATAGCCTTTTTAATGTTAATTACAAGATCATTTCAAAACTAATTTGCAAATGACTCAAGAGGATCTTACTTGACCTGATCTCAGAGACCCAATCTGCCTTTCTGGCAAGAGGTTTGATCATAAATAATATTCTGCTAACGCAAGAAAATTTTCACGCTCTCCGCACAAACCCCAGAGCTAGAGAAGACTTCATGGCCATCAAAACCGATATGAGTAAAGCATACAATAGAGTAGAATGGAGCTTCAATCGAGCTCTGATGTTACGAGGGTATTGTGGAGAAGTTGGTTGACCTTTTGATGTTTGTGTGACCTCAGTCTCTTACTAGGTAATTATTAATGGAGAACTCAGGGGGAAATTACTCCCATGAGAGATTGAGGCAGGGTGATCCACTATCATCTTTTCTCTTCATCTTGTGCCCTGAAGCTCTGATCTCCCTTCTAAATGAAGCAGAGGAAGAGAAGAAAATCTTGCTCGAGCCAGTCCTTGGATCTCACAACTTCTCTTTGCGGATGAAAATATTTTCTTCTGTAAAGCAGAAGTGGGACAATGCAAGGAATATTAGATATTTTGACTCTTATGGAAAGGCTTCGGGACAAAGACTAAATGCGGCTAAGTCCTCCAAGTCCTCCACTATATTTGGAAATAAGGTTAATCACAATGTTAAACAAAATATCAAAGTTGTTCTTGGTATTAGTAGTGAAGGAAGCATGGGGAAATATCTATGACTTCTAGAACGAATTTGTGGTTCTAAGATGAATTTTTTCTCTTATGTACAAGATCAACTTAATGGATGCGTGAATTTGTGGTTGGCTATATTGCTCGCGAAAGGGGGCAAAGAGATACAAATAAAATTGGTGGGTCAAGCAGTTCTGACATACACTATGTCGTGTTTCTTGCTACTACAAGGCATTGTGGAAAAACTAAAAAAAGCACAATCTCAAATTTTTGGTGGAGTTAGAGTCAAATAACCAAGGTCTCCATTGAATAGCATGGGAAAATATTTGTATCCCACATGATCAGGGTGGACTTAGTTTCTTAGACTTACATGATTTTAATGTGGTGTGATTAGCAAAACAACTATGGATATCGATACAGTTCCCGAACTCCCTTCTTTCCCGAGTTTTGAGGGGACAATACTATAATGGATCAAGCCCCTTGGAAGATCGCAAGGTCTATTCACCTTCTTATGGTTGGCGTAGTATTATGGCAGCAAAACAACTTTTGAAATCTGGTTTATGGAAGACTATGGGAGCAGGCCTCAACACTTTTATTTGGACTGAACCTTGGATCCCGGATACCGTTCACGAGAGCCTCAAATCGCATTACTTATAGACACCCAAAACTCCTTGTTGACTCTTTCATTAGGCATGATACAAGGGATTGTGATACTACCTTTTTACTGGACACAAGGATGTCACTCTTATCCTCAAACTGAGACCAAGCAGCACATGGTCTTTGGACGTGTATGCATCGAATTATACGAAGTCAGGCATTTACTCTGTTAAATGAGGATATAACCTCTTACAAAAGACTAAAGTGGGAGATGCTGAAGTTTGTATTGTACAACCAAGCGTCACTAGTTTACCAAGCCATATGTGTAGCATTCCGGCCCTACAAAAGATGAAACACTTGATGTGGTAAGCATTGACATCATGTATTGCAATGACCGAAAGACTCGCCCTTAGACACATGGGCACTGACAGGAGCATTCCTAGATGTGGCGACCCTGAGGAAACCATAAACCATCTTCTTTTTGAATGTCCCCCCTCCCCCCACCCCTAGATGTGGGCTTTATTGGACTATATGTCCCTTCCGGGTTACTTCCAGCATACCTCTCTTTATCAAAACATGAACTTCCTCTTTTGAAAGAAGGAAAATGTGGCCTATTTGAAACCACTTACTGAAACCTTCCCATGGATCTTGTGGTACATTTGGAAGGCACGAAACGAAAAAGTTTTCAATGAGAAGGGTGTTTCACTGGTAGACACCCCACAACTAGCTTTTCTTGAAGCAAAATTCTGGAGATAAGAAAACCTTTTTGAGGACGAAGAGGAAGAGGATGCACAACCAGTACCATCAACTACCTCGACTCTCCTTGTGGATCTTCGAATCCCAACCTGGTAAATCGATGTGTCATGGATCGATCATGACACATTCAGTGGAATCGAGTGGTTTTACAAGGATCAAATTGGGAGTCAGAAGATTTGGACTTCAAGGGTGTCAAAAAAGCCTATCAGCCTTTATACTGAGATGGAAGGACTCATATCGGTGATGTCCTGTTTACAAGAGTTACATTGCACTACGATAGATATGGAAATGGATTGCTCATACTTGGTGGACATGATTGCTAATCCAATTGACTGGACTACTTTTACCTCCGAACTAGTCTCATTCCGATATCTACAAGACGGGTTTTTGGTTTCAGAATCTCCGCACCCCCAGATCCAGGAATATGCGTGCAGATGCTATCACCAAGGAGGCAAAAAGTAGCAATGTCCTCTTTTCCCATGTAGATCAGATCCATTCAGACATAGCATCTCTTCGGAATGACTCAAGTCTGCCTACCACTTGATCTTAGAAT
>CAJHQQ010000925.1:0-129901 GCA_905132885.1 Moricandia moricandioides | reverse complement strand
TTAAAGCCTAGGACAAGTTTGCAGTTTTCCGTGTTCACTGAGCAGTTTTCCTTTCCAAATCACCAAATATTTTTAAAATGATAATTATTATTTTAATTTTCCCCTTTTTTAGTTTTTCATGACACATGGGTAGCTGATAAGAAGTGCAGAGTTTTCTAGTAGTATTGTTCATGACAGATGGGTGGCTGATAAGAAGTGCAGAGTTTTCAAGTAGTATTGTTCATGACAGCTGGGTGGCTGATAAGGAGTCAGAGTTTTCAAGTAGTTTTCGTAAGCATATAAAACTATAATCTGTACTATATCCTGAATTCCGACCGACTAACTTCTTTAAAGAAAAATGAGTTATTCTCTTTCAGAATATTTCATATTTCTACCAAATTTATCTTAATATTATAAAGTGACTTTAATGAATTTTCTTCCTCTTTATTATTGACTTTTCTCCTCATAGAACTAAAATAGTCTGGTTTGGTTTATAAAAGAGTGATACTTTTGTTTTTATTCTCATATGATGATGTTGAGATATATTAGTCCACTATTTTCGTTTTTTTTTAGGAAAAAGCATGTTAATTTCAACGAGACTTCGTAGTAATTTCATAAGCATTTCTAAAGCCTATTCATACGCTACTTTCTAGAAGTCCTCTTAGATCAAGATAACAAAATGAGTTTGTGGTAAACTTAACTTAGAGTGATATAAAGATTTGTTATCACTTGGTGGAAGACCATTTCAGATTAATTGTCGAAAAATTTTAAAGACTGGTAGAGTCAACTTAATAATGACTTATTTTGGTCTACAGAGTGGAACATAACAATTTGATCCCATTAGTAGATTATTCAACCGTTGGATCATAGTGAATGTATATTGCAGCTAACAAGCTTTGTAATGACCTACACCAATTTAGCTGCTGTGTTTAGAGATAAATCTAAATACTTCCTTGTGAGCATCATTTTCTCCAAGCTCGATTTTGTACTACACATGATATATTCATAGAAGTCAGAAACAAGCAACTTAATGATATCCACTTAATTGGTCCAAAGTAGAAATCATGGCGAAACTTACTTGTTGAGCCACCATAGATGTGGCAGCCTAGTTGGTTTAAGTGTCGGTGTTGGTGCTGTTGTGCTCATGGATTCGATCCACCGTGGGAAGAGTGCTTTACGCCAGAAATTGTATTAGCAAAGGATGGCTTCGGATCTTGGGAGATTATTTGGACCGACAGCCAAACACCTCCTGGTCACACAATGACTAACTTCTCCTTCTCTCCTTTGATATATAAAGGAGGCTGGTACACTGAATCATAAGTCAAATAACGAACCCAGTTATCTCCTTCTTTTAATTCTTGTGCCAATGCACTAATTAACCAACTCCAATTTAGTTCATTATTATTGTTGAATGTCACCAAGCATAACAATCTCCACCTTGACATCAACAATATATGTCAACCAATTCTTCCGTGAAGCATAGTCAAGCTTCTTATCACTTGGTTAATCCGAGCTCAGCTACCGCCTGCTCGAATTTGTTACTTGGTATCACCTTGGTTAACATATCAGATGGATTCTTGGAAGTGTGAATTTTCTTAATATAAACCTTACCGGCTTCAATCATATCTTTCACAAAGCTCATCTTTTAAAGCCACATGTTTAGAAACCACCACATGCTTCGTCCTCTCATGAAATACATTGTTCTTCGCAAAACAAATAGCACTTTGTGAATCAGATCCAATGTTGACCTCTGGCTGATCTTACGCGAGTTCCTCTGTTATCCCTCTCAACCATAAGCCTTCTTTGATACCTTCTACCAATGAGACATATTATGCTTATGTTGTTGACAATGCCACCACATGTTGCAATCTTGACTTCCAGCTTACTATATTTCCACCAACCATGAATACATACCCTCTTTTAGAACATTTTCAGTCTAGATCACCTCAAAAGTTTGAGTATGAATAGCCTTTAACTCTTAATTTTCTTGAACCTTTCTTGAATACTAAACCAACATCCGTATTCCTCACTAGATATCGTAAGATCAACTGCACAACTTCCCAATGTTCTTTGCTTGGATTACTCATAAGACCTACACCAAATGCTTGGTCAGGTTTTGTACTGATCATAGCGTACATGATACTCCCAACTGCACTCAAGTAAGGATAGTCATCATCAGAACCTGCTGAACCTTGTTCTCCTTCTTCCAATGCTACCAGTTTTAATTAAGCACCAATAGGAGTAGACAATGGCTTTGCTTCATCCATTCTAAAAACCTTTAGAATCTTCTTCACATATCTTGAATGAGACAGTTTAAGTACTCCACCTGCTCTGTCTTTTTTTTATGACAATTCTAAGTATCCTCTTCGCCGTCCAAGATCCTTCATATCAAACTCTCTACCAAACATTTTCTTGACTTCACTTATATCTGACATACTCTTTTCCACGAGTAACATATCATCTACATATACGAGTAGGTAGATGTACTCATGCTCTCTCATCTTCTTCATGTACATACATAAGTCGTACTCACTCGTCATGAAACCATTCTTGATCTTGATTTAATCAAAACATTTATTGCATTAACGAGGCGTCTGCTTCAGTCCTAACAACGACTTTACCAACTTACAAGCATTATCCTCATGTCCTTCTATTACATAACCCTCAGGCTGCTCCATATAGATATCTTCATTTATAGTACCGTGAAGGACGGTTGTCTTGACGTCAAGCTGTTCCAGCTCCAAATATTTGTCCACTACTATCGACAACATTAACCATATAGAAACATGTTTGACTACAGGAGAGAAGATTTTCTGATATTCTATGCCTTCACGTTGTAAGTAACCTTTTTCCACTAATCTGGTCTTATATCTTAGTTCTTCAACCCCTGGTATGACTGACTTGAATTTGTATATCCATTTGCACCTAACAGCCTTATTATATTTAAGTAGATCAGTGAGATACTAGGTCTTGTTCTTCTTCAAAGATCCCATCTCATCATCCATACCAGCACTCCATTTCTCCCAGGCTTTGCTTCTCATTACTTCATCAAATTTATTAGTTTCTTCCAAGTCAATTACTTCTGCAATAGAGAGTACAAACGCAAGGTCATGATCTTCAGTAAACCTTGATGGTCTCACTATTTCCCTTCGAGCTATATCCCTTGCAAGTTGCTAATTACTTAAATCTTCCACTTCTTATGTACCCAGACTTCCACTATCTAGTTCTGTCTCCACAGCTCCACGTTCAGCATGACCTTCTGAAGCCGTGCATGAAGCTTCACCGATTTCAACTGAGTTCTTGACATTACCTTTACTCTCAGACTCCCTCTGATGCTGCCATGTCTTCTCATCCTTGACAATATCTTTATACAATTTTTCCTCCATAAACACTGCATTTCTACTGATAATTGACTTCATATCTTCAGGTATCCAGACCTTCTACCCTTTGACCCTAGTAGGATAGCCAATAAACACACTTCTTAAAGCTCTTGGGTTGAGCTTCCCTTGGTCAATTTGGACATAAGTAACATAATTGAACCTTCTTAGATGTTTTTACCTCGGAGTCTTTCCTAACCATAACTCTTCAGGAATGTTGAAATCATTTGTTGTAGATGGTGTATGATTTATGATATAAACCGAAGTGGCCACAGCCTCTACCCATAACTTTTCTTCCAACCCGGATTCATTCAAGAGGCACCTCACCATCTCCACTATTTTCATGTTCATACGTTCTGCAACTTCATTCTTTTGTTGAGCGTAAGTACATGTCATGTGTCTCTCTATGACATGTTGCTTACATAAATCATCAAATGCAGTATTACAAAATTCTAAACAATTATGAGTCTAAGGTATCTAACCTTCTTATTTACCTGATTTTCAACAAAACCTTTCCATTAACATAATTTTCCAAAAGCATCATCCTTAGTGGCTAAGAAATAAACCCAGATTTTCCTAGTATAGTCATCTATAATAGAAAGAAAATATTGCTTCCTAAATAGGGATAAGTGAACACTAGGTGATCCCAAAAGGTCAGCATGAACATACCTTAGTAACTCGTCATAATTATGTTTACCTACGTTGAAACTCAGCCTCTCTTTTTTTACCCATAATGCAGCTCTCGCAGAACTCCAAGTCATTAATATTTCGCTTATCCATAATTCCCTTCTCAACCAACACCTTTAGATTCATGATGCTGGTATGTGCTAATCTGATATGCCACAGAGTCGTGTCATCTTTTAATACAGCAGCATATGCAGTAGGCTCCGCCGTATCACCATCAAGTAGATACAAGCGTATCACCATCAAGTAGATACAAGCTGTCACATAGAGTTCCACGTAGCGCCAACTTTCCATTTTGATAGAAACATGTCTTCCATTCTCCACCTTCTTGTCTAAATCTCTTTATATCAAGTAAGCTCACAGAGATTAAATTCGTTTTGAGATGTGGAACATACCAGATGTTGATAAGACTTTTGATGGTTCCTCCTTTAGCATTGATTATGATAGTTCTGATTCGTTGGACTGATACTGCTCTATCATCAGCAAGTAGAAATTTCCCTCTAGCTATTTCCAAGAATTCAATGAACCACTCTCACTTGGATGTCATGTAATAAGATCACCCCGAGTTTATGACCAATTTTTCTCTTGGATCTGGGTCTGAGATGGCCAAGGCATCCACTTCAAATAGCTTATCAGCCATCACAGCCGCTTCTCCATTGTCCTCACTTTCCGTTAGCTTCTTCCTAGCAAAACAGTTCTTCTTGATGTGGCATTATTTCTTGCAGTACAAGAAAGTTAGCTTTGACCTTGACTCGGACGTTGCCATATTCTTTAAGTTTCTACCATTGAAGTTATCTCTTCTTGTCGGAGCTTTGATCAAGGCATCCTTCAATCCAAGAATCGACAGATGAGTCAGCATGTGTTTCTTTAACATCGAGAAATCCCCTTGACCTTCGAAACAAGCGACCTCGTAGAAGATCTACGCCATCGGTTCCTTCATCTAAGGAACCTGGCAATGATGCCACTTTGTAATCAATCAAATCACTTAATCTTGAATCGTCTTCAATCATAACTCTCAATCTCACTTTGTTTTACTCGTATTTTTCTCTAAGTTTCTCACACACTTGTTTGTAAGTATCAAGAATATTAACAAAAAATAAAAGACTCAGAGATCTTTTAACCCTGTTTGAGATTTGATGTGAATCTGGTCCATCTGGGTGCTTGATAGCACAAGCAAACACTTCATTAATCACTCCAAGAGAATTTACAAAGATGATGTTCAAGAGACATACAAGATGAACAAGCTCTAGAACAACCTTCTTTCTCTCTCTCTGATTTCATTAAGAACTTTCTGCAAACTGTTTCGGCTCACACAACGATTGACTTCTCCTTCTCTCTTTCGAGATATAAATGAGACCGGTACCCTGAATCATAAGTTGAACTCCAATAACCAACCCGGTTATCTCCTTCTTCTAATTCTTGTACCAATGCGCTAATTAACCCACTCTGGTTTAGCTCATAACTATTGCTGAATGTTACCAAGCATAACAAACACCTATTCTCACGGATCCAAATGTTAGTCTACTATAATTGCTTCATCGTAAAAATTGAATTTGATTTTTCTAATCTAAACGCCTCTCTTTTAAGTTTCATATTTGGATTTTTATGCATTTTAAAACCAGAATATATATATACTCTTTTTATTATACCTTTAATAATGCACATATATGATTAATTGTTTAAATAATAACTTAAATAATAAGGATAAACCTAAAATTTTGTTCAAAATTATGTATTAAATGCAAAACGACTTTCATGTAACAAAACCAAAATCCTAGAATAAGATATTTTTTCTGGAGTTTTCAGATGGTTTGTAAGTACCTTCAATTAATAAGCTCTATTACAAAACTTATTTTCACGTATGTATTTGTCCAACAATTAATAGACAACTAGAGCTTGTTCTGCGTGTCTGTGCGGATTTTGAATTTTACCTTTTTATAAATTATCTAATGACATTTTTAAAAACATAGGTTATTTGGATAATTTTAGGTTCTTACGAACCTACCTTTATTTGGAAAAATCCGAACGTCGTCCAAAAATTTATAATATCTGAATGGAGTTTAATTTTAAAGCCCGAAAAACTTGATATCCAAAAAACCCGATCGGTACTTAAATGGGTATCTGGATGCTCATGTCTAACAAATTCTATAAACAAATAAAAACTTATTTGTTAACTGATTTGAATTCTTGTCACTAATGACGCAATTTCATTCAAACTTGTAAAATTATTATTATTACAATTAATGAAGTAGTAAGGAAGGGTTTCTCATAGTTCGCCCTACTAAACCTCTTAATCAAAATTCACGAGAGACCCATTTGGTCATCGTTTCACGGCACCGTCGGCGCCTCTGCTTGCCGGCATCACCTTTGTTTCGTTCCTCCTATGCTTCTCTTCACTCTAGTCTCTGTCTACTTTAGTTATTTTGGAGTTTTTGTGTTGTCTTTTTCGTGCTTGGCTCCTCCTTTCATTGAGATGAATCGTATGGCCTTTCCTGGCGTTTTGGATACCACTAGAATTTTTTGTTTCTTCGGGGGTTCCCGGGTCTACAGCTCGTCAAAGCGTCTCTACCCCTCGCTGCAGCCTCTACCTTGACTCCTTGCTTGTTACTTGCAGATCTGAGAGCCTTGTCTCCATCAACGTAACTCAGAGACTCTTAGCCAAAGACTTTCTGCGGATCTCTTCCTCTCTTTCACTGCAAGTTTTCCTTCCATTTTAGTTACCGGTGTCTGAATGTTTGCTGTCTGTGGGGCATCATGCCTGACCCGCCGTTCAGATCTGGAAGCATTTTGGTTGATATGGACAAGCGCACCTTGATTAACAACCACCACCTCCATCCCAACAAGTTCTCCTTTTGAATGACCTGCTGTGGACACGACGAGGTCCGGCGCGCTGATGACAATTTTTCTCCATCTCCGATAGATGGTGTTGTGAGTCTAGTCGAATTCGGGGAGGATACCTTACCATCATCTGATGCGATGTGCTTCATAACTTGCGACTGCCCCGTCAACTCTGGCAAGAACCTTAAGATTTTAAATCTCCTAATCAAGCAGCCTTTCAATTCAAAGCCGAGAATGTTAATCTTATCAGCCCTATAAGATTTGTGAATCCCTTATTCATCTTGTTGGCCCACCAAATCATAAACACGTGTTTGATGATTTGTTTAATGTGGCAAAGATACAAAGGATTTCCGGTGGTTTCATCAGAGCTTTTATCTTTCTCTTAATGCCATAATTTTCTTCTATGAATAGTATTTTACCGTGGGTTGACCAGGTTGGTCTCTATCATCACCATATCTCCTTTCTATGAAAAGAGAAGATTTCCCGAATTTTTTGTCAAGTTCCGGTTTCAGCTTCCTCGTCTATGATAGCTGGTATTCAACATCACTATATGTGACTATTTCTTTGTTGTTCAACTTTGTCGTGAAGGCTATTTCGATGCATTCTAGTTTCGTCTCAAATCCGATGTCATTTTTATTTGAAGAATTATCCTGTTTAGTTTACATTGTTGTAGTTTATGTTATAAATCAGAGAGGATGGTCAATTCATTCTAATCGTTGTAATCAAGCAGTTTGAGAAGTAATGAAATTAAGTTGTGTTAGTTAGGATGAGTGAAAAAAATTTTATAAAACACAAAAAAAATATGTAAGTTTTGTTTTGTAGTTTTTTAATAAATGTCGTCAAATTATTTGAAAAAGACAATCAATGACGTAATTAAAATGAGTTAAAAGGGAATGAAAAGATGTAAGAAATCGTTTACAAATAGGCAAATATTGTTTTGGTACTTCAGTTTTAATAGAATAGATTCTCTATAATAGTCCCTTTTAGTTTATTTTTACCAAAATAGTTATCAAATAAAAAATAACCAAAATAGGTTTCATTTAAGGATAATATATATTTATAACCTTATAATTAACTAATGTTGATTTAGGGTTTAAAGTTAAGGGGTGAACTTTGGAGGGTAGAGTTTAAAATTTTAAAACTAAATAAATAAACATTAATAGTTTGAAATAGGTTCAAAAGGCATTTTCAATTTTTTAAAATTAAATATTTTTTAAAAATAAAAGAAAAAACAAGAAAATATATAAAAAGTTTGAATTTAAAAACAT
This sequence comes from Moricandia moricandioides, assembly GCA_905132885.1. NCBI lineage: Eukaryota > Viridiplantae > Streptophyta > Magnoliopsida > Brassicales > Brassicaceae > Moricandia > Moricandia moricandioides. The sequence continues at coordinate 121,755 of CAJHQQ010000925.1, read as the reverse complement.
ATAATTAGAAACTATAAATATTTTTTTATTTTCATTATTATTTATATTTATATTTATGTATCTATAAACAAGGGGTAAAATGCTCTTTTGCTTTTCTAATGAAAAATTTTCTGGTTATTTTTTTTTGTGAGCTATTTGGATAACAAAAACTAAAAAAAATGTTTGGGAATTATCCCATTTATAATATGTTAAATATTGTATGATGATAATGCATTATTATTATTTAACATATATAGTTATTACCCAGAAATTGTAATTATTAGGATAAATTAAAAGTTATTTCTGAAATGTATTTTAGTTTTAATAAGATAGATAAGCAGACATGGTATGAGTCAGTTGACTGACTAGCCGTGCATTGATTAGCTACTTTAGAAATTTCTGTACTATACCGACCTTGAAATTGACATGTATATCACATTTTAATAGTGGTTATTAGAACTTGCTTGGAATATATATATATATATATATACGTGCTTAATAGATCAGGTTGTATCATTGATATAAAACACCTTTAAAGCTTTATAACTTGGAACTAAAGAATGGTCAGTCTAACGTTCTTCATTTCGGCCTCATCTATATCCTCTTCTCCATCAAAAACTGTCAAGTCTAGGTACTGGTTCACATTTGTAATGATATACTAAAAGTCTGTATCCTCTATGTTTATGTTATAATCCGTTTTATCTAATACGTTCCACTACCCTTTCTTTATCCTACAGCTTAGACTTCGAGTTGAAGAAACTTGGTAAGATTTCCTCATCTTCACTCTCAAAACTCTGATTTGGATTTAATTTTTATGTGGTTATCGTTATAACCATCCTTTACCATGTGCAACAGAGTCGGTCCTGAAAATTTAACGACTATAGATAGTTTTAATAAAGATTTTAATATAAAAAATTAAAAATTTAGAGACTTATGTCTTTCTAATTTTTTTTTTAAAAAATGAGCAGTCTCTCAATTTTGTAAAAGATATATTTTTTACTACATCATACATTCAATAGTAATTGGACAAAGACTACATATATTTTGAGACGGTTTCATTTATCATAACTTTGATGATTGTTCTTTAATGTCTTCTCAGGTGGCTGCACAAAACTGGTCCGCAATGTGAATTTGGAGAAACTAAAGAACAACTATTTGTTTCCCGAAGTAATTTCATGATCTTTCTACTTTATTGAAAAAAATTACATATGCCGATTGGAGGTTTCATATTTCACAGTCACGTAATGGTGTTAATGTATATAGATAAGCAGACGCGAGCTTGAGCACGTTAAAAAGCATCCAAATGTACAATTAATAAGCCTTGGGATTGGTGATACAACACAGCCTATACCAAAGCAGATCATCTCAGACATGTCTAACGTAAGCTTTATCGTACTGTTGTTTCTGAATTTTTATTTGCGTGTTTACTGGTTTCATCTATTCCCTAATTCTTGGTAAAATAGAAATCGGACAAGTAAATATGAAGTAAACCCCAAAAGTACATGGACCGTTTTAAAACCCAACATATACGAGTTGAGCTGGGTTTAATTGTTACTTGGAAAAAACTTCATATTTAAAAAAAAAAATGTGTATGTCAATCTTCCAGTTTTCGGGTATTTTTTATTTTCCAGATGAAAAATTTCGGTTTCCAAATATTTTAATGTTTAAGTCTTCAGTTTTGATGTTTTAGTTTGCACTCCAAACAAAATAACAATAATTGGCAGTGATATATAATAGCAGAGTTTTTAGATATATCTCACTAGGGTTAGCAACTACTTCATCCTTTCCAATATAATCGAAGTTTTAGAAAAAAATATTGTTTCTAAAAGAAACATTTTGTACCCTTTCAATGTAATTTTTAGTATGTAATAATGGTAAATTGTAAACTTTAAAAATTTCAATTGTATTTATTGAACTTTGATTGGTTAAAAGTCATGTGAATAGTTAATTACAAAAAATTATACAATTAATTTTAAAATTTTATATGTTTTATTAATATACGCGAAAAAACTAGAATATATAACATTTTGAAAGAGAGAGAGAATTACTTTGTCAAAAATGGTTATTTAGCCTGATTTACAAAAATGGGTTACCAACTATTAATAAAATAAGAAAATTTACTAAATATTTTTTTATTATTTTCGATATCTAATTTTTTGAAAACTCATACCTAAAAGAATATTTATATTATATGTATATTTAATTAATTATTTCAAACGTTGATGAGAAATCTTAAATATATGAAATACTCTAGTAGATCGGCCTAACTAATCAGGTTTGAGTTTTATCCAAAGCCACAAGCCAAAGTAAGCCATTTTAACCTGGTTACCTCCAGTTAATCATAAAATCCTGTTATTGTCTAATATGGAATCCTTGGTCAAGAATTAGAACACTTCAACTGTTTTAACTCTAAAACCTAAAAAAAAAAAAAAAACTCTAAAACCTCTTCCTGACTTGACTATCTCGAACTTCAAAAGCCAACTGTCGTTCTCTTCTTGGTTGTTTCAATTATCTATATTCTCAACGCTTTTATAATTTATGTTCATGTGAATTGTTTGTTTTCTGCATATCTTGTTGTTATGCTCGACGCATGTGTAGCCTCTTTTTGTCTTTAGCTAATAGCTCTGATAATCTTTTATATAATATTTGTTTGGTATATGTATGATTATATTAGATATATGTATGGTTGATGATGAAATGAAAACTTTTGGAATTATTTTAGGAGATCAAGAAAAATCAGTTTAATCCTTGTCCAATGTCATTGCGTCGTGAGTGTCTTTGTTTATTCTCCTTAAATACTTGTCCCATTAATTATGCTGCTAGAATTGGGAAACAGAGAATTCCCTAGGATAATTTTTTTTTCCACCAGAAAAATGAAGAAAATGATCAAAAAATATTTTTTACAGGGTAAATAAATACTTATATATCTAGAATTGATTAATCTATACAATTTTAGATTTGAAAACTAAAGTTTAGAGGTGGGTTTGAATTAATAAACATATAATCCGAAATCTATTAAAAATATTTATTATTATTATTTTAATTTACATAATTTTTTTTAAATTTATACATCTATGAAACATAGAAGGCTCTTTTTTTCCTTTAAAAAAATTTCGTTTGATTATTTTCCTTTTTGAGAATCTATTGACGAAAAATATTATTTGAGAGAATTGTAAAAAAAAAATTATGTTTTTAGTAAAAATAATGTTTATTTGTCAAATGTCTATGAATTTGTAATTTGTCTGTTGTGCGGTTATAGTGTAAAGTTTATTTGACTTACATGACTTTGGTAGATTTTCCGTTGTCTAATTGTTGTTCAGGTATGTCCTTTTATATGTAAAGAAACGATTAACTTTTGAGAATGAACTAATTATCACTTGTTTCATTTATTGAAATAAAAGCACAAACCCAACCCTGGTGTCCTGGTCCAACTGGTCACATCCGAGTTTTCTAAATCATTGGTGACCATACTAGTGTAATATGATAAACGTCAAAGTTATTAATTATGTGTGTTCAATTCTGGACCATTCAGTTTGCACATGGCCTATCAACCGTGGAAGGATATAGAGGGTATGGGCTAGAACAAGGTGATACGGTAATTGTGGTCTTTCTTTCACCTTGTTTTGACAAAGTTATTGTGTGTCAATTTAACTTTTTCTCTCTTTTTTTTTTTTAACTTTAATTTCAATTTGTTCTCTTTATCAGCAAGATTACATTACATTTTCAAAGGCCTAAAAAGATATTAATTTGCATATACATAAACTTTATTAGAGTGTCTTTCCTATATGACATTTTTTGTACCAGGTTCTTAGGAAAGCTATTGCTGATACGTTATATGGACATTTGCACGTGAAAAGCAATGAAGTTTTTGTATCAGATGGTGCACAAAGCGATATTTCTCGTATTCAGGTATGGATCCTGAGATCTTTTTGAAATGTAACTCAATCTCTTGACGTTATGTTTACTTGATTTAATCCACAGCTGCTCCTAGGTTCCGGTGTTACAATTGCTGTGCAAGATCCCACCTTCCCGGTACGTAATGTCAACGATTTTCTTTTCTGCTTTCATATATCTCTACTTTCTTTCTATAATTTCAGAACATAAAAAGGTTAATTGGCTAAAATATGGAAAAAGAGAAGTTCTTGAGAGTGTTAGTCTTTGCCCTTATATTGCCTTTTCTTTCTGCAATTAGGCTTACATAGATTCAAGTGTGATTATCGGCCAGACCGGTTATTTCCATGAAGCAACCAAGAAGTACAAAAATGTTGTCTACATGCCTTGTGGACATAAAAATAGTTTCTTCCCTGATCTATCAAAGACTCCAAGAACTGATGTCATCTTCTTTTGTTCTCCTAATAACCCTACTGGTCATGTGGCTTCAAGAAAACAACTACATCAACTTGTTGAGTTTGCAAAGACCAATGGCTCTATTATTATTTTTGACTCTGCATATGCTGCATTCATCGAAGATGGCAGCCCACGTTCAATATATGAAATCCCTGGTGCTCGAGAGGTGAGAAGAGTTTTCATTTATATATTCCTTGGAATTATTTTCTTTATTCACAACCACTCATGATTTTACATTTGGCTAGGTCGCTATTGAAATTTCATCATTCTCTAAGTTTGCTGGTTTCACTGGTGTTCGGCTTGGTTGGACTATCATCCCTGATGAGCTCTTGTACTCTAATGGTTTTCCCATTATAAATGATTTCTATCGGATTGTGACAACTTCCTTCAATGGAGCTTCAAATATTGCTCAGGCGGGTGGGTTATCATGCCTTTCTCCTGTTGGCCTTAAGGTAGTTGAATGTTTTAGAATATGAATATTTGTTTAGTTTTATTCAACATCATATTTATTTTTCTTTGGTTAAACATGTTAGGAGATACGCTCGGTGATCAATTACTACAAAGAGAACAGGAAGATACTAATGGAAACTCTGGCCTCGGTCGGCCTCCCGGTTTATGGTGGTGTAAATGCTCCATACTTGTGGGTTCACTTTAAAGGATCAAAATCATGGGATGTGTTTGCTGAGATTCTTGAAAAGACTCACATAATTACAGTCCCGGGCTCAGGTTTTGGTCCTGGTGGAGAAGAATATTTAAGGATTAGTGGGTTTGGATGTAGAGACGATATTGTTGAAGCATCAAAGAGGTTGCGAAGTTTCTTCAACACTTCCTTTTCTCCATTCCGCTTCTAATACAAATTAAGTTGAACACATCTCGTGCCTTACATTTACCTTGCCTTGAATAATACCTCCCACTTGTTGTCTTATAATGTATATAAATAAAATTGATTGTGTGAAACGAAATTCACACCGTCGATTTCCGATGAAAATAGGAAAGCTAAGTAAACCTAACTTTCTCAAAGGTCGTGGATATCTGTTAAATCACATGCCAAGCTATCAAACAACGAGAACAAACAAAATTATTACGAATCAATAAAACGAAAAGATTGCAAAGAAGATCTTATTCGGAATATGTGATTTGAGCGTTACAACAGGTAAAGCCTAAGCGGCAAGTGCCGTCGGTGAGTTCTTAGTTCTAAGCTTGTAAGACTTGATTAACCTAGTTGAGTCGCAACTCGATAACAGAAAAACGGAAATATGCCTAAATTGCTCTAAGTGCTATGTTTGCTCTGAGTAAAACGTTGCGTCTCTCTCTGCACCTTCAACCTTGACATCCTTATATATTCCCCCTAGAGGGGGGTTGCTCTTTCAGTTTCTTCCCTCGGTCGATTTTATCGCTTTCTGAGAATATTCCATTTCTCTTCGATCTTCGTGTTTATCTTCGGAAATTTCACATTTATATTTTCCTGCAGTATAAAAGACAGACCGCCATAGGGATTGGGATCAATTTCATATAAACTCGTGAGTGGGATTTTAGCCGCGTTTTAGACTCTCTCAGGCCGTTTTTGACGTAAGCGTTTTTACGATTTATCGAAAGAGCACTCCCGAAACAACGTCGACTCCGAAGAAATTTCGAATTTCTCGTATAGTGGAGGCAGCTTTAGGTGTTTAGTTAACTGTTGCCATTTTATACGATTAATTCGAACCTCATATGAGAAAACAAGTTCTTACAATTTTTAAATCGTAAAGTTCCAATGGTAACTCCGATCGAGATGAAACCAGAGCAAGTTCCACCTGATCTCGAGGGAGAAAACTACAAGGACAAGATAAAAATAAATTGGTTGATCCAACTCGCCGAACGGGCGAGTTGGCCGGCTTGCTTGGTCCAACTCGCCAAACGGACGAGTTGACCGGCTTTCATGGTCAAACTTGCCAAACGGGCAAGTTGACCGGCTTACTTGGTCCAACTCGCCAAACGGGCGAGTCAGACAATCAAGCTTGGTCCAACTCGGCGGACGCGTAATTTGACCGGCTTGCTTGATCCAACTCGCCCGTTCGGCGAATTTGACTGGTCCAACTGCCGAATGGGCGAGTCGGACGATCGAGCCTTATAGTGGTTTCATTTTTTCAATGCTTGGGATTCGTTTGTCCGAGGCCTAGAGCAACCTCTCTCGAAGACTTATCGTATGAATCCTTTTCAAAATTCATACAAAACTTGATTTTGATTTTCCCGCTCTTCTTTTCTTTAAAATATTATCTCCTATTTTCTAAAGATGACATTTTTCGGGAAGTTTTAGGCATTGATTCTGTCATAGCCGATTTTAACCCCAACAGTTAGCTCCCAGCTCGTTAGAATCGTGATGTTCTTGCGAGCGGTTAGACGTGTGGGGTAAGTTAGGCAAAATTCAATGTCTGAAAATCCGGAGGTAGATAGTGAATATTCTTGCCTATAAGTATGTGGAGTAAGTTTTTATATTCTTTACTTGCTCATTTCCAGAAACTCTTTTCTAAGGTAGAAAGACTCTTTTCTCTCTTCTTTCCTCTTGGTATATATATATATATATATATATATATAATCATGTCTTCAAGGGGAAAAGTTTCTACCAAGTCTCATCCCGTTCGTTCTGTTCCCGGTAGCTTTAGCTCGCAACACAGCGATGTTGTGCCCAAGGTGGAGTTTGCGGCGGCTGTCAGGGACGAAGTAAAACCTACCAGGCCCGAGACATGGGCTCCTCCTCCGTTTCATGCCAACCTTGATGCTGGTTGTCTGAGCGAGAGCTGTCATAATGGGATCGATGCCATTCAGAGTTTCTGCGGAGTTCGAGAGTTAGTAGAGTTTCTTCTTCCAAGAGAGGGTAAGTCGCTGGGTCTCCCCCTAAAGGTTACTTCACGTACTATGAGGCGTATTTGAAGCAGTGTCACTTATGGTTTCCCTTACCGGAAGTTATCGTGCGGCTGTTCAACCGATTCAAGTTGTCGATCAGTCAAGTCAACCTGTGCGGTTTGCAGCACGTCGTAGGACTTTTTGTGCTTATTTATGAGCGGGGTATGACCCTTGACGTTGAAAACCTTGAAGCCATGTTGATGCCCCAGGGGAAATCGGCTATAGTTCAGCTGAGGCCTCGACCAGGTATGACGATCATAACGAAGTTCTTGTCAAACTACCATGATTGGAAGGAGCATTTCTTCTTCGTCTGTGTAAACAATGAATCCCTGGAGGAGAATTGCATTCCGGTTTTTTGCACTAGATGGAGCTTGAGAGGTATTCCCGATCGGGTACCCGCCAGTTTTGATTTTGATGATGTTCGATCTTACGTGTTTATTTTTCGTTTTGCAGAGACTAACCCTATCCCTCTGACTCCGGAGCGCTTGCGCACCGCCAGGGACCTACTTCGTGGTGGTCCATTCTTTTGGGAAACGTTCACTCCGAAGAGGGTTCATCACATTTTGGCTCTGCACTATTCTCGGGTTCGGCCAGATTTACCGGTCGAGGAAGGGGCGGAGTCGAGCATGGACGGGTTCGTTCTGTATGAAGCTCGGGAAAGAAGGGAAAGGTCGAATTCTCACAAAGACAAACACGCTATTTTTGATGATGACGTGGTGGACGGGCAATGCTCTCCTGGCAACAAACTTAGAGATTATCTCAACGGTCAGGCGGGTGGAAGTTGTGGTGACCAGATTGATCTTGATGAGCCGCTCGAATTCGAATTTCCTCCTGCCAAGGGTGGGTCCAGAAAGGTGCCAGAGTTTACCAAAGCGTCGAGGATGGTCAATGGGATAAGTTTTCGTCCATGAACATTTTTTTAAGGCCGAACCTTTCTTGACTTCGAGAGTCTTTGCAGGGCCTCCTCATGATGAACCGAGCCCTTGATGCGAGCATCCAGGAGGCTTGCATGGATCAATTTAGGGCCAAGACGGCTGATAAGGAGATTTCCAGTCTGAAAGACGAATTGGAGAGTTCCTGTCGTTGTGAGAGAGAATCGGTTGCGACAGAGGTTCGTCGAGCCTATAGGCGAGGAAAGAGAGAGATGGCTGAAGTGATGAGGAACCGTCGTGACAGGTTCTCGTGCGAGTTTAGGTAACTTAATGGAAGTTATAAGGCTCGCGGTGATTATCGCTAGTGTCGCGGTACCGTGGGTATACTGTATCTTATGCAAGTCTCTGACTATTCGTTCGATGTCGAGTATGTAAGGCAAACTGGGCGTATGAACGATGCCGACAAGGACTTTGCGATTCCTCAGATCGAGGAGAGGAATTGGGATCAATGGGATCCGCTTCCTGTTTCTCCCGACACGGTGGAAATCGAGACGGGTGGAAGTGAATCAGCCGATGGCCCCTAGATGTGAACGACTACTCGATCGGGAGGTCGATGACTGGGTACTTTGATCTTGACGATTGATCACAGGGTTGTATGGCTTATTGGGAAAGTTTTCCCTTGTAATATATTTCTATTGTGTGGCCGGGTGTCATGTAGTGGGACTGGCCGTGTCTGGCTTTTAATCCCTGCCGTTTATCGGCTTTTATATGAATCACACTTTTTATTTTATTTTTTTAAAAGATTTCAAGAATGTTTTTGGATCTTTGTGAAGTGTAGATGGAACGATTCGGTTGTCGTCTTGGTCCTTATCCTTTTTGCGGATCGTCCTATTCGTTGCTCGTCGGAGATGTTTGAGAAGTTCTCAATGTTTCGAGAACGTTTAGATGCGGACAAAGAGACATTCTTTCAGGATCACATATCTTTTTATATCATGCCTTTAGATGTTAGAGACCAGTGTGATGGGTTTAAGGTAAGATCTACGTTTACTTTCGGTTTGAGGCTTTGCGATGACTAATCGACTTTCGTTTTGCCTATTGCTATTTTAACCTGACTCCTTCCGAATTAATGTCCGCGATAGGTTCTCAGCTTATACGACTTGTCTGGTCGGAGTCGAGCATCTCTCCGGAGACAATTTATAAGTCGTCCGGAAGTGCTGACCAAAATTTCGGATTTTTTATAGCGCACTATTTATCCTAGTCAGTTGTACGAGGGTGTAACCCTTAGGATGGATCTAATTGCGTTTGTTTAGGACAGCTAAAGTGCTCGGCGGTGCCAATCGACGAGCGTTCGTAATCTATAGTCATGGAGAGACTGGGAGCATGTTCTCGAAGATCTTGGCGACGTCTCGCTTACTCTTTCGAAAACAAAATTTATGCTAGTAACTTTCTCGAGTATGTGAGACCGGGGTCTCGTGTTTGGTCGAGAGTCAGAATCTACGATGCGACCGAGATATGTTCGTGAAGGAGTTTTAATGGTAAGAAGAATCTGTTGATCCCGGTGATGCATTAGTTGATGTGATGAAGTTTCTTTGCTTGATAAGTTAGTGTGGAGTTGATCCATTTTGAGGCAGGACGATTTTTCGTGAGTTTTAGTTTTCGGGTTTGTACGTTGATCGTTTTGGTCACATATGAATGTTTTCCGAACGTATCACGAGATGTTTTTCATGCTATGAGAACCTTTGTGAGATTTTAATGAAGTATTTATTGCCAAAAAAGTTTCAAAAATATTGAGTACAAGGTGAATATTTTAGAATGCGGGAATATACAAATATTCGTGTATGTACCCATTCCCCCCCTGGAGAGGGGGATAGCTGAACTCGTCTTTTTAGCGAGCTGCCTACGTACCCCTTTCAGGGATCAAGCCTTCTCGTATTTCTGCTTTTTGTGTGAGTGTTTTTACTTGGCTGTTGTGTTTGCGTCGATCGTGTTAGTCGCATGATCGACGTCTTCTGTCGGGTTTGTCTCCTCCAGTTGGATCGAAGCGTTGGGATCTGGAACTTGTTTTTCTTCGGCTGTTGCTTGAGTTTACGACTCTGGATATTCTTCTTCTGAAGCGCTTCAATCGGTGACTGAGTTAGCCTCGCTTGTTTGGGTTTCACCATTGCGGTGATCGTTGTTTGCCCCGATGATCATGTTAACTCTGCCACAATTATTGTCGTTACCCTTCTCATCCTGCCTTCTTACGCGCTTTTCTCCTGATTGGTTTCTCCGGGAATGGTTCTCCGTTTGAAGGGCCTTATCGTTTCTCGGAGGGTGGTCTGAATCGCGGACAAGGTCTTTCACACTGGAAACTTCAGAAGTTCTCCCGCAATTAGTTTCGCGGCCAATCTGGCCCCAAGAACTTTGCAGTTGATGGTTGGGTGGCTGCAGGCTTGATGGAAGTCGCAGAAGACATTCTCGTCGTAGCTTGGATTCTGGGTGCATGGGTTTCCCATTGTCCGGCCTTGCTCTGATCCGGGGTTGATGACGTAGTTATGTGCTCCATGGGTTTCTTCTTTCTCGCGATGGACATTCTTGTCGTTGCGATGGTTTTTATTTTTTGACTTCTTATCCGAACCTGGATCCTTTGAATACGTCTTGGTCATTTTATGCTTTCACGATAAGACCTTCGTCTCCTCTCCGATGATTATGTAGTCCGTGGCCTTGTGGAGTGCGTCTTGGATTGTACGCGGCTTCTCCAGATTTATCTACTTTCTGAACTTCAACTTGTACCAGAGCATCTTTCAGAGCACGTCTATGGCCACTTTGTCGCCAATTCTGATGACTTTTTCGATAATGGTATTGAACCGTTTTATGAAGTCGCAGAGAGATTCTTCCTCTCCCTAGGATAGGCTCCAGAGGTCGACGTCAGAGGTTTCTCGATCTATGAACATAGAGTACTTCTTGAGAAACTCCGAAGCCAATTGGTGGAAGCTTCCAATTAAATTTTGCCTTATGCAAGAGAACCATTTGAGCGCTGCCCCTCGAAGATTTTCGACGAAGAGGTGTCATTCACCGGCATCTCTTTCGCTTTCTCTGAACTTGTCTCTTCCATTGCAATCTGGAAAGCCTGCAAGTGTGCCTTGGGTTCGGTTGTACCATCGTAAGGCGTCACATTGATCTTTCCGCCGAAACTCGAGTTTCGATGATGAGAGTTGTAAAGTACGTTTTCCAAGCCTCTTAGAGTAGTTGATTGATATCTGGTGCGGCACTTGTAACGTGATGGATTTGATATTTTATCGCTCTAACCTCTGCTACCGTTTTCATGAGATGATCGCAGAGATCGCGGATCTCAAAATCTTTACTGGCGGATTTTTGAGCTTGTCGGCGTTTGCCACGAGTGTCCCGAGTTTGTTCCTCGGCCAGTTCTTCCTGTCTGTCCCAGAAGATAGCTTCTTCTTCTTCGGACATAGGATTTTTGAACTGGGATTCTTCAGTAGCCGCGCGGCTCCTAGTACGACGTGGATGCACGTCCGCTTCTTCGTCTGTGGGTTCGGACTGACTGCTGGAACCAACCTCGATGCGCTCAATTTCACCTTCTTCTTTTTCTTCCTCAATAGGCGGAAGATTCACCAGATTTTCCGTGCTGGCGCATGAGTAGTTTCGTTGGGATTTTGTCCAGACGGTTTTCCGTGTGCGTTCCCGGATTGGTCCAAGGGAGTTTCGAAATCGAGTCTTCTTCCATGGATTCTGGTTGCTCCACGCGGAAGAATGGCCCTGGTTTTTGATGTTAAGGTTTCAACCTGCTTAGTGAGAGAACTCATAACCTTGTCTTGTTCTGCCGACTTCTTTTCGAAAATTGAGAACATCTTCTTAACCTCCTCGAACGCTGCGGTTTTTGCGTCGGCGTTAACCGGAGTGAAGTTCGTTGCTGGAGTGTTTTCAATGTTGTCGTCGCGAGTTTGTTGGTTGTTGAGATCGTGAGCTGACATGTTTGATTGAGCAATGGTGGCTGAGAGTTAGATTGATCTGTACCCCCCCCCCCCTTCCTTGTAGCGCCAAACTGTGGGAACCAAAATTCACACCGTCGAATTCCGATGAAAATAGGAAATCTAAGTAAACCTAACTTTCCCAGAGGTCCCTGATATCTACTAAACCACACGCCAAGCAATCAAACAATGAGAACAAACAAAATTATTACGAATCAATAAAACAAAAAGAGAGCAAAGAAGATCTTATTTTGAATTTGTGATTTGAGCGTTACAACAGGTAAAGCCTAAGCGGTAAGAGCCGTCGGCGAGTTCCTAGTTCTAACCTTGTAAGACTTGATTAACCCAGTTGAGTCGCAGCTCGATAATAGAAAAACATAAATATGCCTAAATTGTCCTAAGTGCTATGTTTGCTCTGAGTAAGAAATTGTGTCTCCCTCTGCACCTTCAACCTTAACAGCTTATATATTTCCCCTAGAGGCGGTTTGCTCTTTCCCTTTCTGCCCTCGGTCGAGTTTATCGCTTTATGGGAGTATTCCATTTCCCTTTGATCTTCGTGTTTATCTTCGGAAACTTCACACTTATATTTCGACCCTCTCGGGCCGTTTTTGACGTAAGCATTTTTACGATTTATCGAAAGAACGCTCCCGAAACAACGTTGATTCCGAAGAAAGTTCGAATTTCTCGTATAGTGGAGGCAGCTTTAGATGTTTAGTTAATTGTTGCCATTTTATACGATTAATTCGAACCTCATACGAGAAAACAAGTTCTTACGATTTTTAAGTCTTAAAGTTCCAATGGTAACTCCGAAAATGAAACCAGAGCAAGTTCCACCCAATCTCGAGAAAGGAAGCTACGAGGAAAAGATGAAAATTGATTGGTTGATCCAACTCGCCGAACTGGCGAGTTGGATTTCTTGCTCGGTCCAACTCGCCTGTTCGGCGAGTTGGCTGGCTTGCTTGGTCTAACTTTCCGAACGGGCGAGTTGAACGGCTTGCTTGGTCCAACTCTTAGAATGGGCGATTGACCGGCTTGCTTGGTCCAACTCGCCGAACGGGCGAGTTGGACGGCTTGTTTGGTCCAACTGGCTTAACGGGCGAGTCGGACGATCGAGCTTTATAGTCGTTCGATGCTTAGGATCCGTTTGCCGAGGCATTGAGCAACCTTTCTCGAAGACTTACCAATGAATCCTTTTCAAAATTCATACGAAACTCGATTTTGGTTTTCCCGTTCTTCTTTTCTTTAAAATAGTATCTCCTCTTTTCTAAAGAGGATATTTTCCGGAAAGTTTCAGGCGTTGATTCCATAGTAACCGATTTTGACCCCAACATTGATGGGATCTGTTTGAATTTTATTCGTAATTAATAATAATTTTATTTTAAAAACAAAATAAGTTTGCAATAATATTAAGGTAAATTTTACTTTACGAAAACTGGAAATGAAAAAATAAACATGTAACTATGTTAACAGAAACTAACCACATTCTTTTACCTTCATACCTTTATGTTGAACCACAATTTCAATGGAGAAGGGACTAACACTGATTATTGCCAATTCATAATATAAAACAATACATTCTATTAAATAATATCGCAAAATTTCACAACATTTTTATAAAAATATTTTTATTAGAAAGTTTTCAATAATCTAAAAAAATAAAAGAGAGTGAAAATGAGTTTTCAAATGAGAATCTTTGGGATCCATGAGAACACCATGAGACACTTTAGAGACATAGACTCAAACAAAAGTGTGATATTTTCGTTGTCTTTTGGTGGTTTTCATATCATTTAGTTTCTATTTGTCTTTTTCTTTTTCATGGCAAGGCTTTTATCTACTTAGAGATGAATCAACCGTTGCTGGAAACGTAAATGAACTGATGCCGTTATTCAAACAGAACGCTAGCTTTTTTCTTTTAGCTCTAAACAAGATCGGTGATCACTATAAGAAAACATGCCTTTAATAACGAATAATTACGACAAAATTACTTCATCGTAAATCTACAAGGCTATTACTAGAACTTTACGACGAAATTCACTTTCGTCGTAAAGTCCTTGTAACTTTACGACGAAATATGTTCACTGTAATCACCATGTAATATTATAAGGACATTACGACGAATCATATGCCGTTTATGTTTGGTGAAAACGTGTTTGTAATGTACTTTACAAAAGTAGATTCATTGTAAAGTAGACATAAACTCTTTCCTTGTAAATTCATTGTTATATCTTTACCTACCAGATTTGAAAATTTCATATATGTATATATGTATATATATATATATATATAATATATATCATTCCCATAACAAAAAACCACACAAGCAAAAAAAGAATAAAAAAAATGTTGGATGATACAAATATTTACGAGTTACGGAGTTGGATGTATATGCACAAGGATTATGACGGTAGAGTGACATATGCATTTCTCAGGGGGCTAGAGACATTCATGTACCAGGCGGGCAATACACCGATCACGCATGAAAGTGGTAAGATGTTCTCTCCTCGTAAGAATTGCAAGAACTCAAAATTTGTCCGTAATGAAACTGTATGGAAGCATTTATTAAACAAAGGCTTTACACCATATTACTATATTTAGCTTCTAAATGCAGAGGGTTATGGTGGAAATCAAGCTAGTAGTAGTAATAGTAATTTCAGTGCTGGTAATAGTCAAGAACCATATCATTTGCATGATGAATACATATACCATCAGGAGGAGAAGATGGTAGATCATGATAGGGTTCATGACATGATTACTGATGCATCTTTACCTGAAACGACTACAACAATAACTAACGAAACTGAAAATGTTGAAGAATATAACTTAGATGCGAAAAGGTTTTATGAGATGCTGGATGTTGCAAATCAATCAATCTACCTGGTTGTAGAGAAGGTGATATAGCTTATTTATTACCAGTTTGGGATATGTTATAAGCTCTATTTAGGGTCTATTATGTGTGTCTACACTATGTTTTAAGGTGTTTACATGTCAAGGTACGTTTGTGAGATATATGGAGATACTTAGAGCTTCTGGAGTATTTAGAGGAGAAGAATCTGTAGCTTGTCATTTAGAGACTCGAAGTACAAGACAAACGTCAATTGACAATACGACCTTGGCGTGGACCGATGTTAGAAGACCAAGGTCGATCGAAGCTGCACACTTGCCATCGATCGGCAGCAAAATTACAGAAATCCAATTTCAAAGTTAGAGACAAATGACAAAGATGCCCTTGACGAGTTTTGACCTAGATTTTAGGGCTTTTTATATTTATGCTTAATGTATTACATAAAAAGTGTGCAGAGTTGTGTGCACAAGTGTGTGGAAAACATTAGAGTTTTAGGATTTTCTAGGGGAGAAGATTCATAACTCCATTAGTGAGATTTGTATTGGAAATCCAGTACTTTATCTATGCATTATATTCAGACTATAGTTATTGCTTTAATTATGTCTAAGTAGTTATCAACTAGATTTATGGTTTAATGATAGCAATCATGGATTAGCCCAAAACTAGGATTGCTACGTTTAATTAATATACATAAGTTGAGTTTTGTTTAATGCTTGCATTCTAGAGTAGCTAACTAGGATCTCGAAAGCAGGACATGGACGACTACGAGAGTAGGTTTTGTGCCAGAATAGACTCCATTGAACTAGGTTGTTAGGCGCATGCGAGAGCTTGTCTAATTAGCTTGGTGAACTTAGCAAATCTTGTTCATACTTCTTTCTAATTTCACCATCGATCGACATCAGGCCTTAGCCGTCGATCGATAGTCCTTCTTTTGCTCGCATACGAGAGTTGGAGTTAAAATAGTCAGAATAGGTAATAATTGAGTTATAGATAATATACATTTATGTGCTTTCTATTCCCTATAATCCATTAAGCTTGAAACCTTAGATCTAGTTTATTTACATTTGCATCTAGTTAGTTTAATAGCATATTTTCATATTTACATTATTATCATATTTCCATATTGTATTTATACCTCTTGATAAGGAATATTTCCTTAACTGATTGTTTGCTCCTAATATATATATCTACATAACTTAGTCTTTAGAAATAATAAATCTATTGTGTGTCATTGCTATCTGTGAATTCGATCCCTAAGTCCTTCACCTTATCTCTCTTGGCAATAGTATTATTTGTGTGTTAAGATTATGGTTAATTTGATAGTTAATTGTTTAAGATATTCATACACTACTAAAACAATAAATACACACATGTCAAATTTGGCACCATCGTCGGGGAGCATTGATAGTCAATAGATTTAATTTCTAGGATTTAGTCTAGTTTTTTTTTTACTTTCAAGTTACTAAACTTTTATTTTCCTTTAATTTCAGGTGCATGCAAAGAAGTATCAGGAGTAATAAAGGACAAGAAATAATATTCTTAGACCCAGAGAAACTTGAACGTACAATTCACAAAAAAAGATGACAAGCATCGATCGACAGCACCAACAAAGCGTCTACCGACACTTCTTTACGGACATCATCAACCGGCATCAGAACTCGAGCATCGACCGACATTGATCACACAACATCGATCGACAGCAACTTACCTGAATCGATCGACAATAGCAGACGAGTTCAGATTGTTGCGACTTTAGTATTGGTTCATGATGAGAATGGAGACTTGCATGACCTTAATAGTCATCTGCGTAACGCAACAGGTCAAAAGATAGACGATAAGGGCACTGTAATCCCTGATATAGAAGTAGAGCAAGCATACGCTGTAGTAGCTCAACCTGAAGCTAATGCCCATGCTGATCATAGAACAATGGCTGACTACAACCGTCCATGACCAGTTCTACGCCAACAGATCCGCTATTCACCCTCCAGATTTTCAGAGAAACGATTTTGAGATCAAGCCCGCTTTCTTTGGACTTGTAGCGCAGACGCCTTACCATGGGTTGCGACATGAGCACCCTATGATCATCTGGAGTGATTTGTGGATCTATTGACTGATATTAAAGCCAATGGAGTTCCTGAGGACTATCTCTTTTGTAAGGTCTTTGAGTACTCACTTGTTGGAGAAACTTCATATTGGCTTAAGCAGCTACCACATGGATCTCTGACATTCTGGACTGACATCAAGAACGCTTTCTTGCGTAATTCTTTAATGACGCGAGAGCAGAAAATCTTAGGAGCAAGATTGCGATTTTTTCACAAGAACCTTCAGAGTCTTTCAGAAACTCCTGGATCGGATTCAATTCATACCAGAGAGATTGTCCACATCACAGATTCAACGAAGTGTAGCTTCTTAGCACTTCCTTCAGAGGTATTGGATTATAGTATTAGATGGCTTTGGACACATCTAGTGAGGGAAATTTCAACATTGGGAGTCCTGAAGAAGCTACAAGATTGATTGAGAATATGGCATCCAACACTTGTACCAAGAACACATATTTTGAGAGGAAGAAATCACTCCAGCTTTGAGCAAGAAGCAAATGGAAGAGGTCAAGGCAAAACTGGATAGTGTTTAGAAATTTCTCAAGAAGCAGATTACTTTTGCATAAGTAGAAGCAATAGATCTGGAGATGGTGAAATTGAAGAAAAGGATGTGAATACATTGATGGGAATAGTTTCCAGAAACAAGGGAATCCAGGTTTCAATAGGAACTCCTATGGGAATGGTCAAAGGAGTAACTTTAATCAGGGTTCACAGCGAAAACCCTTCAATAACAACATGAATTATGGATCTTCTTACTACCATAATCCTCCTCCAGAAGCTCAGGAAAGCAAGATCGAAGCAACGGTTGACAGAGTTTTAGAGGGACAGCAGAAGATGACTATAGATTTCAATGGAAAGATAGATGGTTTGTACCTAAACCTCAATACCAAGTTTCGAAAACCTCAACACCCATGTGAAGAAGTTGGAGAATCAAGTTATGCAAACAAGTGAAAACATTAGGAGGCATGAGAGCCCGATTAAGGAGAAAATTGAGGCTGGACAAAAGCATCACGTCAATGCATTGATTGATGATGATTTTTGGCAGGAAGTTAAGTGAGAAAATCTCCAAGAAGGATATTTTTGTGTAGAAATTTTTATGTCATTCGGCAGTTCTCATTGGCATCGATCAACACCAAGCAATGACCATCGATCGACAATGATTCCTGCAGTATCAGTGGCTTCGTGTGAATTGACTAACGAGAATCGAAAAAAAGTTCAGAGCACTGACCGATAGAGTGATAGAAGTATCGATTGACAGTGCAACCTGAGCATTGATTGACAGATGAGAAAACCATTTTGACTGCCAAACATCAATGCGAGTTTGATTGTGCGTCCAACTATGACGGTTTTAGAACAGAATACCGACATGTCTAAAGCTATGGACCTTGATAGAGAAGATGAGGGACACTCCAAGAGGAATCAAAATATCCCCAAACATCAACGCAGAGAAGCCAGTGAAAAAGAGATGGATAGCTTTGCTAAAAGAGTTTTCAAAATTCCTCTAGATATTTTTTTGATGAAACTTATTATACTCACAAATTATGGATGTTTTTTATAGAAACAAGAGAGACAGATGATGATATAGAGATCATGTTCAATCATCTCAGAGAGAAGATGAAGCAGAGGACTTGTCTGAGGAAGAAAAGTGATCCTCGAAAGTTCGTTGTTCCATACTTCATCAAGGGCAGCAAATATCTCAATGCCCTCTGTGATACTGGATCATCTGTGAGCATTATGCCACGGACTATGGCAGAGGATCTGAACCTGAAAGTGGAACCCTCCAATGATTCTTTCACATTTGTAGGCTGCTCAAAAGTGAAATTAGGAGGGATGATAAAATATGTTCCAGTGCCGATTAACAACACCCTAGTCCCAGTAGACTTTCATGTGATGGACATCAAGATAGATTGAAACTCTTCACTACTATTTGGAAGAGCATTCATGGCCACTGTGGGAGTTATCTGCGATTAAACATGTTATATCTATCTCTAATTGATCAAAATATTTTTTTATAAACCTGTTAAGAATAAGAACAAAGCTACTCTAATTGAATTGTGTAATGATGCAGAGCTTGTGGCCACAAGCTTCTACGATTATGAGTTCAATGAGTAGTCAGAAGATGGAGCATCGATCGATACCCAGACCATACAATCGATTGACGCATTTGCAGTTCAGAAATCGGTCGACACCTACCCCTTGATATCAATCGACACTCACCCTTCAAAACCGATCAACACCTATCATGCAGATCTTGATTACAACTCAGCCAACCTCGAGCACGACAAATATTACAGAGAAGAAGAGATAATCAAATACCGTGATATTTCTATGGAAGAGACTGGTGCTTTTAATGTTTCCCATCAACTCGGGAAATCGACATCGATCGATGGTAACCAATCACCATTGATCGATACTGATATTACCTCAGAGTCCGAACTCGATTCAGCAGCATAACGTGAGAAGGAATATTGTTATCTACAAATAGATGAGTTGGGTATTATGAGAGATCCATATGGTCACACAAGAGCTATGGATGGCTTCATTCTACATGTCACGAGGGAAGATGTGGCAGATATACTTGCGATGGCTAATGGAGCTGGAAACCTTTTTAGGCAACAATTTGATTATTGAGAATCTATCGATGGTCACCATACACCGTCGATCGACACACATCAGGCATACCGAGGATACGGTGAAGCTTACGAAGAATACGATACAGATTATAGAGAGGAATAGCTGATTAAGTCTCGCGGCCTAGAACGGGAAGAATCTTGTTGGGTAATGAACGAGAAAGTAGGTAATCGACGGCATCTCATTGCCATCGAACGATATTAGACGCAAACAAGAACAAGAACTTAGAGCAGAACATACAAATGTTGGTTATCTTAAACCACGTGAGTTTGGAATTTTCATAGACATAGAAGGACGTGCACGGGCTCTTTATGGGAGAATTTTACATATACATAAGGAGGATGTAGCATATGTCCTTGTTATTGCTAATGGATCATGAAATTTATTTGAACAATAACAGCAGCTCTCAATCGATGCATAGGTACCAGCATCGATCGACAGTGAGGAGCAGAAGAACGAGCTGATCCATAATGCACTATGCAATTCCGAACATCCTAGATCGATCGACGACAGCCATCATGCATCAATCGACACCACCTTTCTAGGGTTACACCAGTTTTCTACTTCTAATGCTAATGGTTCAAGAATTCCAAGATCGATCGGTTGGATCAACCCACTATTGATCAATGTTCGTATAGAGCATGGAACGAGAGATTACGATTCTGATGGTAGAAGAATTTTACATTGGGAAAAGAAGATCAATATGACATCTACAGAGATAAGAATGGTAATGCACGAGCTATAGACGAAAGTCATGAATGTGCAATAAGCAGACATCATAGCAGTTCTAAAGAGAGCTACTATGTTTGAGAAAAGGTACATATGTTAACCAAAACATGCAACAAAGATCGTTATGTCTATGCAGAAATAAAATACATACAACAGAGCAGAGATTGATGAGATTGTGCATGATTCTACCAAGCTCAAGAGATGTCACTCGATGATTTCTAAAAGAGGCTTGACGATGTATACTATCCTATAGACAAGTGCCTCAACTGTTTGACTACATGCATGGATGAGATGAAGCAAGATTTGAATATTGTTCAAAGACAACATGCGGTTGGAGCAGACAGAGTGACATCAATCGACGGCAGCATCAGACCATCGATCGTTATTGAGTTCGACAAACATAAGTCTGCAGCAGAAAAACAATTAGAAGACATGTTTGATAAGATTGCTTTTTCTCATAGCCTGATGAAGGAAGATATTTCTCAACAATTGGAGGATATATCAGAGACTACAGTTGCTAGACTTAGAATGCTACAGCGCAGTATTGAGAAACTACAAAGGAGAATGCATTCCGTGGAGGTCGCTATGGAGATTATAAAGAATGAGAAAGCCAGAGGAGATGAGGCAATGAGAAAATTTGTTGGTAGATGGTTTCAGAAGAGCAAAGAAGATGTAGAAATTTGTTTTCCAAGTGTTGATCCACCTCCATACTAGTCAGAAAGTTCAAAACGTCGAG
This sequence comes from Moricandia moricandioides, assembly GCA_905132885.1. Taxonomy (NCBI): domain Eukaryota; kingdom Viridiplantae; phylum Streptophyta; class Magnoliopsida; order Brassicales; family Brassicaceae; genus Moricandia; species Moricandia moricandioides. The sequence continues at coordinate 100,669 of CAJHQQ010000925.1, read as the reverse complement.
TTTAAGACGATAACCAAGCAATGAGTGGGAGGCAACCCATTGTTTAGTAAGTTTTATTTAGTTTTTTACTTATACTACTATTTATTTCGAGTTTTACTTTGTTTTTGCAGACTGTTTGAGTCCACCATCGATCGACACCATAGAGGCACCATCAGTCGACAATGGATCACGACCATCGATCGACTACACCCGCCTACCATCGATCGACACTCTCATACAGAGAGAGGTATCGAGTTTTCTACTTACACTATTTACTTATGATTTGGTTTTTCCTAAACCAATCCAGGGCGGATTACACAGGGAACAGTGTAATTTAAGTCTGGGGGAGGTTCGCTAATGCTATTTATTTGTTTTTGAGTTTTATTTCTATAATTATACAAGTTTTTCATAAAAAAAATTTATTGAGTCAAGAAGGGGACTATGATCAAGATTTATTATTGACAAACCATGCTATAAGCACCCTTCTTAGAAGGTTGTTTGTAGAGATTACTAGAGATACCAAAGTGGATCATTCTGCCACTATATCACACTTGCTTAGAAAGTTTGAAGGAACCGAAGCTGATTTCGAACACTAATCCTGACATTAATTGCTTGGTTTGGGATTTGATATACACTAGGTCGGATTCCTTCTGCAAGTCTGGAAGGTAAAAGTCTACGTGCTTCTGATTCCCGTCTTTCTCCCCTACTGGTTAAAAAAGAAGTCGAACATGATTTGGTGGCTACAACCATTAAATCTTGATTCATATGATTCTAGAAAGAGATAAAAGTCAAAAAGAAGTGAAAGTGATCTGTTGGCAAAAACCATTAGGACTTGATTCATGGAAACATGTCCAAATATTTCAGTAAATTAAAAAAAATAAAATGATATCCTCAAAAGAAGGGAGACAGTTTCAGGCCATGTTATAGACTCTATTTACGGTCTATTATGTGTGTCTAGACAATGTTAGGGTCTTTACAGGTCCATGTATGTTTTGGAGATATATGGGGATACATGGAGCTTTTGGAGCATTTAAGGGAGAAGAATCCATAGCTGATCATTTAGAGATTCGAAGTACATGACAAACGTCGATCGACGACACTACCTTGGCGTCGACCGATGTTACAAGACCAAGATCGATCGATGCTGCAAACTTGCCATCGATCGACAGCCAAATCACAGACAACCAATTTTGGGCCCAAGTTAGAGACAAATGACGAAGATGCCCTGAACGAGTTTTGACATATATTTTAGGGTTTTTTATATTTATGTTTTATGTATTACATAAAAAATGTGCACAGAGTAGTGTGCACAAGTGTGTGGAAAACATTAGAGTTTTCGGATTTTCTAGGGGAGAAGATTCATAACTCCTTAGGGAGATTTGTGTTGGAACTCCAGCACTTTATCTATGCATTATATTCAGATTATTGTTCTTGCTTTGATTATGTCTGAATAGTTATCAATCAGATTTAGGGTTTAATGATAGCAATCATGGATTAGCCCAAAAGTAGGATTGCTAGGTTAAAGTTAATATCCATCAATTTAGTTATGCTTTATGCTTACATTCTAGAGTAGCTAACTAGGATCTCGAAAGTAGGGCATAGACGACTACATGAGTAGGTTCTGTGCCAAAATAAACTCCATTGAAATAGTTGTTGGCGCATGGGAGAGCTGGTCTAATTAGTTTGGTGAACTTATCAAATCTGGTTCACACTTCCTTCTGACTGCACCGTCGATCGACATCAGGCCTTAGCCGTCGATTGATGGTCTTTTCTTTTGCTCGCATATGAGAGTTGGAGTTAAAAGGGTCAGAATAGTTAATATTTGAGTTCTATAATATTTACATTTCCGTGCTTTCTATACCCTATAATCTGTTAAGCTTGAAACCTTAGATCTAGTTTATTTACATTTGCATCTAGTTAGTTTATTAACATATTTCCATATTTACATTATTATCATATTTCCATATTGCATTTCTACCTTCTCATAAGGAATATTTCCTTAACTGATTGTTTGCTCCTAATATATATATATATATATATATATATATATATATCTACCTTTGTTAGTCTTTAGAAATAAGAAATATATTGTGTGCCATATATATATATCTACCTTGCTTAGTCTTTAGAAATAAGAAATCTATTGTGTGTCATTGCTCTCTGTGGATTCGATCCCTAAGTACTACACCTAATCTCTCTTAATAAGAGTATTATTTGTATGTTAAGATAAGTGTTAATCTGATAGTTAATTGTTAGGATATTCATACCCTGCTAGACCAATAAACACACACATGTTAGAAGGTCTCTCTAAATTGTCTCTAGCAGCTAGGATGATTAATATAAAAAATATCATAATTTACGTGAGAATTGCATTGGTGCATGGGCCAAATTGCTAAAAGAGTATTTGTCAGAAGACAATGTGTCAGCTGAATCTTATTATGAGATTTAGAAATTGGTTTTTTATAGTCTTGGGTTGCCTTCGGAGATGATATATGTTTGCATCGACAACTACATGATCTACTGGAAGGACAATGAGAAGTTAGAAGAGTTCGTTTCTGCATGAAATCACTATTCAAACCGAAAGGACGTGGGAAGAATAGGGTATCGTACCAAAGGATGTGGTACCTACCAATTACAGACAGATTGAAAAGATTATATCAATCTGAGAGGACTATTGGAGCGATGAGATGGCATGTTGAACATGTCCAGAGGGATGGCGAGGTCGCTCATCCGTCAGATGCAAGAGAGTGGAAACATTTCAACATGGTACACCCAGATTTCGCTATGAATATTTGGAATGTCTATCTTGGGTTATGCACATATGGATTTAGTCCATCTGAAATGTCTGGGAGACAATATTCTTTGTGGCTAGTCATTCTTACGTTGTACAACCTGCCACCGGAGATGTGCATGGAGCAAGAATTTTTATTCTCGACCATATTAGTCCCTGGTCCGAACATCCAAAACGCTCGGTAGATGTTTTTCTTCAACCATTGATACAAGAGCCGTAGGATTTGTGGTCAGCAGGGGTTAGGACATATGATTATTCCTTGAAAAACAAATTTACGATGCGAGCAGTTCTGCTATGGACTATAAGTGACTTTCCTACTTACGAGATGCTTTCTGGATGAAAAACACATGGAAGGTTATCTTGTCCATATTTTCTTGGAATGATAGATGCTTTTCAACTGAATAATGGTAGGAATACATATATTTTTGATTGTCATCGTCGATTTCTTCCCCTTACCCATCCATGCTGAAGAAACAAGACATTGTTTAGGTACAAAAGAGTTGTCAGAGAAACTTCTCTTCCATATTTAAGTGGAGAACAAATCGAACAACAAATTATCACTATGGAACTTTGGAAACTGTTCATCATGGAGAAAACTAGCATGTTCCTGCAAATACGCCTGATGGGTATGGGGTCGCTCATAATTGGCACAAGAAGAGTATATTCTGGGAGATACCTTACTGGAAGGATCTTCTTTTGCGGCACAACCTCTATGTGAATACAATGAATACAATACTAAACGTTCAAGGGAAGACAAAAGACAACAAAAATTCAAAATTGAACTTACCTGATATTTGCTCGAGAAGTGAGTTGCATATCAAGAGCAATTGAAAGGTTCCAGTTCCCATCTTCCGGTTGTCATCAGAAGCAAAGACAACTTTGTTAAACTGGGTGGCATCAGAAGTGAAGTTCTCTGATGGTTATGTTTCAACCTCTCAATATGTGTTAAACAAGGTCAAAAGTTCTCAGTACTGAAGATTCATCATTGTCATGTGTTATGCAACGACTACTTCCATTCGCTTTTGTTGAGTTGCTTCCAACAAATATACATGAATCACTTGCACGTAAATATTTTGATTAAATAATAATTTATGTTATGAAATGTTAATTATGATCGATATGTTTTTTTCTGCAGTATATAGCCATTAGAGCATTCTTCAGGGACTTGAGCACACATACATTCAAAGAAGATGTCATGCAACAACTCCATGAAAACATTCTGATCTTAATCTACAACCTAGAGAAGATATTTTCTCCTGCATTTTTTGACGTCATGGAACATCTAGTTGTCCACCTTCCATACGAGGCATTGCTTCGTGGACCTGTTTATTACGGATGGATGTATATGTATGAGCGCTCCATGAAACATTTGAAAGGGAAATCAAAAAATATCGCAAAGGTGGAAGGGTCAATAGTTGCTGGAAATTTGACTGTAGAAACATCACACTTCACATCATACTACTTTGCACCAGCATTCCGCACCAGGAAGAGAGTTCCTAGAAGATATGACGATGGTGGATTCGTGCCAGCATATGCAGTTGACGGTGTTCCTGACATTTTCTACCAAATAAGATGGTTTGGTGGTAAATTGAAAGAAGTTTGGTTGTCTAGCGAAGAGGATAAACATAGTGTTCACACTTATATTCTGCTCAACTGCGAGGATGCATGACGCGTTCGATTGAAAGGTATATATCTTAGTTTTAAGTTATATATTGAAGCTATTGTGCAATCTGTATGTTAATTATAAATTTTGCATTTTTTGCAGCTTGTTTGGTGCACAAGTTGAAGAAGTAATACCAGGAATATCCGCAACTGAGCTGGATAAATGAAAAGATTAACACTTTGTGAAGTGGTTAAAGACTCATGTACTTTATCTGGTAAACATTATAGTATAATATCTATTTCCAACGGTGTTAATTTTTTAAGTTGATTATGATGATCCATACTACCCGGTATGGTTTTCCGATTTAGTCGTAGGTCCAATAGCAAAGGTGACCACATCACCTATGTATTTCACATGAGGTTTTACCTTTCACTTATACGAGTATGGAAGACGACGGGTAAAAAGTAACTACAGAATATGTGTGACAGGAGAAACAAACTTTTATGGGATTTTGCAGGAAATTATTGAAGTTGAGTTTGCGGGGTTACTGAAGCTGAACATAACTACATCGACAACTATTAAAAAAATGAAAACGACGTTACACTCACATAACTTGCAGTGACACAGCAGTCAAAGACTGTTGGATCTGAGTTTTGTTAGTTCGATTAAAGGAAGCTAAACTCAATTTGTGGGTTATTTCGAAAGCTATTTATTGATCACTATGTGGATACAAAACGACTTAAGAGACAAAGAGATCGAAACAAATAGATACAAGAGATTGATTAGATCTAATGTTCTTGAGAAATCCTAGATCGTGTCGTCAGTCGGTTGAAAAGTGTTTATTTTTGGATCCCTTTCCTTATTCCTCCATCTCTTTATTTATAGCCGTGATCTGCTACCTCTTCGTTTTCCTTCAGGCTCGTTCACCCTAAAAGCCCAGCCAAGGTTTAGTTTTAGTGGGCCTTTGAGTCGAATGTGAGTCTCCGCGATCCGGGACGAGCGGATGAGCCGACGAACGATCTCCGTAAGCTGATCGATTGACGTCTTCAGCCATCTTCCATGTCGGCTCGACCGGCTTCGGTTGGGAATGATAGCGGTTGTGGGAGAAGTCTTGTTATTAGGTGGGCCTTGTGGAGGGATTGGAAATTCCTCTCCAATAGTAAGCCCCCCCCCCCCCCCCCCCAAGTTCACTCGTGATGAAGCTGTTATTCGAAGAGTGGAGTGTCGAGACTTGGCTCTGAGAATAATAGGCTTGGCCTGTCTTGGATGTGCTTTGGGAGATCGACTGTCACATCTTTGACGCTCGGTAGGTTATCGAAACTTGACATAAGCCGAGAAAGGCTCTTGAGGCACACTATGCTTGATAAGCGTAATGAGCTCAGCTTAGACTCTTTTGAAACTTACTATCGATCGATCGGTTCGTGGCTTGGCGAGAGGTTATTCGATCGATCCACTGCCCGGTTGGGGAATCGGTCAGAGAAAATCGAACAGTTTACAGTGTAGGGAGTCGAATTGATTCGTCAATCTCGGTTCGAAAGGTTGCTAGGCCCAATAGACCTAATAATTGCATCGCCCTCGAGACTCGTGTCCTTTTCTATAAATAGGCAACTTTCCTCTTATTTCTTCACTTCTTCTTGGATCCAAAGGTACTTTCTCTCTCTATCCCTCCTTTCTTTCTTCTTCCGCCACAGTTTTTGGTTTTCTTTTTTCTGATTTTCCGCTGGTTTTCCTTGATTACTCTGACCTGTCTGTTTTCCCCGTTGGTCGATCAAATGGCGCCGCCATCCCGAAAGAAGTATTCGAAGTCCTAAAAGGGAAAGGGTATAGCGACCGATTTTCGAATCCGCCGAAGGACCCATCGATCGGTCTAAAATTGTTAGATTCGGCGATGAGGACTTATCGAGGGGCTTCATGCGACGTGGCAGTTTGAACCTAGACCAAATTAGGTTGGGCTACGACGCCAAGGAACAATTTAGGAACGACGGGGGAGGTGACTTTTCAGTGGACGTAGAGGAAGAGGCCGCCTAAGGTGAAGCGGGAGTTGAACCTGTTATTGTTGAGAAAGATGCCAAGGAGCGCTCCAGGAGACCTGAGGTTGTGGGGGAAGGCCGTTGGCGGTTAATTCCTTATCGTTTTTGTAGCAACGGGTGGATCGAGCAGTCACTAGATCTGCCCCCAAAAGATTCTCGTCCTTCGGTCGTTATAGGGCAAAACTGGGGTGATGTCTTTCCAACCAGATCCTCGTTGAAGAGTGTGTCATCGTTGTTGAAGGAATGCAAAGCCCATGATTTGACGTTTGTGAACTCTATAGCTGACCAACGTCGTTGGTCTCCTCGGATTGGTTACCACTGTGTTTAAGAGTCTTTTTTTAGGGAGGATTTAAAGTTGTGGTTCCCCATCCCTCGTTTGATTACCTTCTATTACTCCCGTCGAGCCATATCATGACCCAGCTGATGAATGGATCAGTAAGGACTGCTGTGGCATTAATGGTGTTGGCGGGGGAGGTAGACGTCTTGATGTCTGTTCGCGTTTTCAAGGACCTGACGCAGATTCAGCCTAACCGAACGGTTTGTACGCAGTGCAAATGCGATTTGGGTCTACATGTTGACGGGTCATCGTACTAAAACCAAATATTGGCAACATTTTTAGTTTTATATTAAAGCCGACAAAGCAGCTTTTGCGGAAACGCCAGGCTAGCAGTTTTGCATTCTGTGGAACTATCACATTGGTAGTTAGCCGATGCCGAGTGATCGATTCTGCATGCCAGTTCTGATTTTTACATTTTGTATTTGAAGTTACTCACCCAGACAAAATCGGATATCCTGAGAAATTTTGGGAAGACGTTCCGTTGATAGCCACGCTTAGCCAGCAGAAGTGGGGTGGGGGGGGGGATTTCGACTGTAACGAATTTGCCGTCAGCGAAATGGAGTTGCTAAACGTTGGGCCCCCTTTTCCCTCTTTTTTATCTTTCGATCGGCTAATGGTCATTCAACGGATATGGATGGACTCGATGTTTGGTTGATTTTGATAGAGTTTGTTTGACTTTGTTTCAGGTGACTGGGCGTCAAACATTTCTTGTGAAGAGACTTCCGGTAATGGGAAAAATTCCGAAGGTGTACCCTAGTTACCGTGACATCCTCGGCGCTCAACTAGATGTTGATAGCTTCGACTGGATGAGGGATCAAGAAAAGGTAGAGGAAGAAGCGATATACCAGGGTGGGCCGAGCGATCAGACGAAGATTTCGTCAGACGATGTTGCTGATCATGTGGAGAGGGTGACGATCGACTGGCCTACCGAAATACATTCTGGAAACAAGAAAAAAGAAAAAAGAACAAATATTTCAAGAAGAAGAGGGTCAATCCTTCTATCGGTGAGAACGATCAGATAGAATGTGATAGTTCGGCTTGCAAGGAGATTGACGACTGTGTCGACTCCCAGGGGCATAGCCGTAAAGAGTCCCTGGAGAGCAGGTGAAGAAGAAATCGAGGGCCAAACATAAGAGATTACCAGACGAGGTGAGCATGGAAAAGATCGACAAGAGGCAAAAGGGGACGGTTGATCAGTTGACCCACGCGTCGTTGCTTGGCCTAGAGGAACGAGATGGACTGGAGTTCCTGCCACCTCTCCTCCTTGGAATGATGTGCGGCCATCCTCTCAGGGTGTGCTTTGGAGAGTCTTGGATCTCCGATCAAGAGGCCCCCGGTAGCAACGTCCGAGCGCGTGGAGTTCCTCCATGATAAGGAAAATGCGCTCGTCAATGATTTTGAGACCTGTGGTGATCTGGTTAGACATATTAGGGGTGGAGTGAGGGTGATGCCGAAGGTTTCTGAACTTGCATTCCAAGACAAGTTTGCCGAGAAGGCTCGCGCAGACTTACGTTTCTCTTTCCTTTCCTTTTCTTCCTCTTTTTCTTTTTCTTTCATATGTTGTTAACTGCACCTCATATATTTGTCAGGCTGTCGCTCGTTCGAACCTCCTGATTTTAGAGTATGAAATGGCTCTTCGAAAGGAGAAGGCCGATCTCAGAAAAGCAGAAGCAGTCATCGAAGCCAAGGAAGCTGAGTTCGAGGCGATTAAGGTTTTTTGCGAGAGGAATCATCTACACAAGGAGTGCAAGATTGCTAATCAAAGAGTCACGGATATTAAGAAGTAAAAGGAAGCCAACTGATCGATCATCGAACGGATGGAGAAAAGAATAATCGAAGAGGCTGAGAAGGCGCAATAGCCAGATGAATCGTCTACAAAAATCGCACGACCACGAGGTCATGATGGAGATGAAACGAGTCAAGACCGAGATGCTTCTAAAGTGTAACATGCGTTTTGAAATGTTCTAGAAGTATATGGCCGACCGGGACAGACTGGAAGAGAAATTGTTCCTTCATGGCAAGGCTTCGGGGACTTGGACTCCATGGGTTTTCTGAAAGAGTGTGGCTTACAAATCCCGAAGAATCTGAAGGATATCTTGACTGCCAACAAGGTAAAATACAATAAGTAAGTTGACGATACTGAAGTCGAAGATATCTCGGAGCAGGACCTCATTCTCTCTCGTCTCCTTTCTGAGTCGCTTCACAGCTTTGATCAGTTTGGGTTAAACCTAGGGCCGGTTGATCCCGCCATTGTGGAATCTCTTCGATCTCCTCCTCTTGAAACTGAGGACCGTGTCGCTGTTTCAGATTTGAGCATTGTTGACCGTTCGAAGACTGATTTTCCGGAAGGCCATGAGGTCGTCCCGGATGAACTTTGGGGGCTTGTGATACGCAATGGATTTTACCTATTCTAACTATGATATATAGAGTATTTTTAGAGTATTTTTATGCATTTGGTACTGTTTTAAAGTATTTACAGGTCGTGTTACTCATTGTAAGCAATTGGAGCTTTTGGGATATTTTGAAGCATTTAGGATGCTCAGCCAGAAACTCAGAGTCGGATCCAGTTTTGTGAGTGAACCATCGATCGACGTCATAGACTGTGCGTCGATGGACAGACAAGTCGACAACAAGATTAGTGAAGGCTTGAGAAATTATAAGTTTTACCCAGAAGTTCCATTATTTGCAAGACAAGTCTTTGGCCGAAATTTAGACTATTTATTAGGGTTTTCTATCTTAGTTGTAACCTAAGCCTAGAAGATCTAAGAAATAGTTGTTTTCTAAGTTACACAAGAGTTTGAGAATTAAGGTTTGGAACACCTTGCTACATCTATTGGAGAGCGAGATCTGATCAACATTACAGAGAAGATCTTGAACTCTTTATTTTTTTACTCAGTTTATTCTTTGCAATTTATTCAAAATTTAATCATGTTCTTTATTTCTATGCCTGAGTAATTCATTGTTAGATTTAGGGTTATTAAATGGTAATAATGTATTGCTGATTTTGTAGAATTGTTAGGGTAATCTTCTTGGTTCTTTGGTTAAGTTATTCTTAATGCTAAGTTGAACTTTATCACCTCAACCTTAGAAATTTGGGTTTTATAGCGCAAGCGAGATCTTGGTTATAACCTGGAATCTATCTTAAACAATCTAAATAACCGGTAACAAACCGAGAGTTAAATTAAAGTTTAGAGAACCCATCAAACCGTGAAACCAATATTGTTTAGAATGAGCATTGATCGATACGACCTAAATAGACGTTGATCGATACTCAGTTGAGATGTGCGAGACCGATTTTCTAAACCCTAAAGTTTGATTTCAAGAACGGTGCTTAATTAAAACCCTAGCAATCTACTAATTTGTAGTATCTAGTCTTACTTAAGAAATTCCCTAAGTCTAATATCTTAATTTGATCCTCACAAACCAAATTAATCTTGAAATCGCTTTTATTATTATTATTATTATTATTATTATTATTATTATTATTATTATTATTATTATTATTATTATTATTATTATTATTATTATTATTATTATTATTATTATTATTATTATTATTATTATTATTATTATTCATCTAGCTTTAATTCGAAAGCAATAAGTCTATTGTGCAATCCTAGAGTCTATGTGGATTCGATCTCTAAGTACTACACTGAACCTCTTATTTGAGTGAGTAAAAGTGGGAAACATGGTTAATTTGAAAGTGAAAAAAATATCCACATCAAACTTGGCGCCGTTTTCTGGGAATCTTTCTTATCACCATTAGATTTCGATTAGAATATTGTCTAGAATTTACTTTACTGTCTGCTAATTTTTTTTCCCTAAACCTCATGATGTAAGTACTTAAACAAGGATCGATCGACAGAGCTTATCCAGAATCGATCGACGCTGGTCCACTACTGTCGAGCGACACCCTTCCATTGACATCGATTGATGTCAATCAGCCGGAAGCAGGTAAGTACGCCTTTACTGATTCTAATAATAAGAAAGTAGTCTTGAAAGAACCAATAAACAATAAAAGCAACGAATCAAGCCAAATAATTAAATATCAGGGGGCTGCAATCCCTGATCAAATCACTAAATCTCCAAAGAGTGAGATAAAGCATGAATTGCCAATGCTCGACTACCTAAGCCCAAGCCAGACCTATTCCAATAGGTCCACAATTCGATTATCTGATAACCATATAGGAAGCTACGAGTTTTATATCGACTTCCTAATTATGGCGCGCAAATATCAATTTAGTGGTTTTCCTACCGAACACCCGAACGATCACATCGAGATGCTAGAAGACATGGTGAACGACAATTTCAATCATTGTGACTTGGGTGTGTTTTTATGTTTTAGTAGGGTAATAATATCCTAAACAAACAACTGTCAAATTAACCCTTAATCCTAACACACAATGCAATAATACTCTTGTCAAGAGAGATCAGGTGTAGTACTTAGGGATCGAATTCACAAAGAGCAATGGCACACAATAGATTTCTTATTTCTAAAGGCTAATCTAGGTAACTATATATATTGGTAGCAAGTAATCAGGTCAAGGAAATATTCCTTATTAGAAGGTATAGATGCAATATGGAAATATGTTAATAATGCAAATATGAAAATATGCTCGTAATATAGATATGGAAATATGCTATTAATGTAAATATGGAAATAAGCTAGATCTAGGGTTTCAAGTAAGTGGATTATAGTTGATAGAATTTAAAGGTATTTAATCATGGAACTCGAAACCTAATGTAAAAGACACCAGCTCTCGCATGCGCGCCTAATCTATTGACCAAGTCCAATGCCTCAGCTCTCGCTTGTTGACACGGAATGACCTAGTTCGATAAGTTCACTAGATTGATTAAATCAACTCTCGTTTGTTTCTAGTAACCTAGCTCAACATAATAGATTATGGTAGTAGACTATGCTCTCACTTGCCCCTAACTATCCTATTATACGGGTTCTAGTTAGCTACTCTAGAACACAAACAATAAACACAATTCTATTAATAGATCTAATAATGACCTTAACAATTCTATTATTTGGCTAATCTATCAGTACCATTGATAAAACCTAAACCTAGTTGACAATTACTCAAACATAATTAAAGTAAGAATAATAATTTGAATAAAATGCATAGATAAAATAATGGGGTTTCAAAGCACACTTAGAACACTTTGTACCCCTACTACTAGTACAAAACATCACAAAAGCACTCACACAAAACTAGCACACTTAGCATGGTGAAATACATAAAGTATAAATATAAAACCCTAAAGTCTAGGTCAAAACTCGTCCAAGGGTAATCTTGTAATATTTTGTCATGTCTCTAACTTGGGCTTGAAAGTCGGCTGTCTGCGAACTGGACATTGATCGATGGCAGATGTGCAACATCGATCGATCTTGGTCATGTAACATCGGTCGATGCCTACGTTGTATCGCCGATCGATGGTAATCTCGTACTTCGACTCTCTTTAATGATCAGCTACGGATTATTCCTCTCCAAATGCTCCAAAAGCTCCAAATATCTCCATATATCTCCAAAACGTACCTCGACCTATAAAGACCTAAAAACATAGCCTAGAAACACATAACAGACCCTAAATAGTGTCTATAACATGGTCTTAAACTGGTAATAAATAGGCTATATCAACTCCCACATACTTAACCTTTTGCTTGTACTCAAGCAAACAAGCCTGTGAAAGATGTTTTGAAAAGCGAAGACTCACATATTGTCTAAGTATAATTGTCACCTTGCTTTATTGCAACCACATCCTATCAAGCCAATCACAGAGAAACTTTATATACCATATTCTAGTATAGCAACCAAATCCATTCTACCAACAACTTAGCAAATACTAGTCTGACTCGCCCCTCTACTGATTTCATTTCTTTGCATAAAATAAAGCGCAGACTTTACCTTGGGAGTATCGATCAAGGGACACATGAACTCTTACCTCTGCAAGTATCTGAATACACAGGCAGCCTTCTCTGATTCCTTTCCTCTCTCTCTTCTCACTTCTTTTCAGTCAATGTCTCCCTTCTTTTGAGGGTATCATTTTTTAATAATTTACTCAGATATTTGGATAGGCTTCCATGAATCAAGTCCAAATAGTTTTTGCCACCATATCTTGTTCACTTCTTTTTGACCTTTTTAACTCTTTCTAGGGTCTTATGAATCAAGCTTTAATGGTTGTAGCCACCAAATTCTGTTCGATTCCTTTTTTAATCTGAATGGAGGAGAGAGGGGAATCAGAAGCACACAAACTTTTACCTTCCAGACTTGCAGAAGGAATCCGATCCAATGTATACCAAATCCCAAAGCAAGCAAATAATGTCAGGATTAGTGTTGGAAATCAGCTTTGGTTTCTCCAAACTTTCTAAGCAAGTGTGATATAGTGGCAAAATGATCCACTTTGGTATCTCTAGTAATCTCTGCAAATAACCTTCTAAGAATGGTGCTTATAGCATGGTTAGTCAATAATAAATCTAGATCATAGTCTCTTTCTTGACTCAATAAAACTTTTTTGAAAAACTTATATAGATAGTAAATAAAACTCAAAAACAATAAAATAGCATTAGCGAACCTCCCCCAGACTTTAATTACACTGTCCCCAGTGTAATTCGTCCCGGATTGTTTAAATAAGTTAAATCATAAGTAATTAGCTTAAGTATAGAACTCGATACCTCTCTCTATAAGAGAGCGTCGATCGATGGTCGAATATGGGTGTCGATCGATGATAGACAAGAAAGTTCCTATTTCTAATAAAATTTAAAAGAAAACACAATATCAGTAATACCTCCCCCAGACTTAAACAACACTATCGTCACTGTTATACAGTCTGATATTGGGGAAGAAATAAATCATAAGGACCAATTTTAACAAGGAAATACTGATACACCTACTCGCTGATGGTGACCGTCGATCGACACAGTTAGTGCCTATCGATCGATGCGTTGCTTACTCCGTCGATCGGCAGTGATCAAGTGTCGGTCGATGCTCTATGCAGATTGTCTTCCTCATTTTTTTTTAATTTTTTTAATATGAAATAAATAAATACGAAAATTAGTAATAAATGAAGAATAAAAACTAATTAAAACTTACTAAACAGTGGGTTGCCTCCCACTCAGCGCTTGGTTAGAGTCTTAAGCTCGACATTGTGAATGCTCTGGCTAGAAAGGAGGTTGATCAACACTTGGAAAATAAGTGGCTACATCTTTGTTGCTCTTCTGAAACCATGTACCAATGAAGTTTCTTATTGCCTCATCTCCTCTGATTTTCTCGTTCTTTATGATCTCCGTAGTAACCTCTAGTGAAAGCATTCTTCTTTGTAGATTTTCAATACTGCGCTGGAGCATTCTAAGTCTGGCAGCTGTAGTGTCTGACATTTCCTCTAGTTGCTGAGAAAAATCTTCCATCATCAGGTACTGAGAAAAAGCAAAATCAGAGAACCTTTCTTCTAGGTAGCGTTATGCTGCGAACTTCTGTCTGTCGAACTCAGTATCGATTGATGGCAAGGTGTTGTCGTCGATCGATGTCACTCCATCTGGTCTACTCGCATGCTGTCTCTGAAAGGTATCCATGTCTTTATTCATCTCGTCAATGCGTGTAGTTAAATTTGTGAGGCATTTATCAATAGGATAGTAGACGTCACCAAGCCTCATATAGAATTCATCCGTTGACATCTTCTGATCTAGGTAGATCGCGTGCACAATATCATCAATCTCTGCTCTGCTGTATGTCTCCTGCTTCTGCTCCGTGTTGTCGATCGATGTTGGTACATGTGCGTCGATCGATGGCTGTTGCGGTTGTCGATAAAATTTCATGATCGTCCAACCATGAGAAGGGCGTCTGCTACATCTTTCTTTGGTAGAGTTAGAATTCTCCCATAAAGACCTCGTGCATGTCCTTCTACCTTCTACATCTCTGAAAATTCCAAACTCATCGGGACTGAGATAACCAGGTCCTGTTTCTTCTAGTCCAAGTGAAGGGTTTGGGTTACGTTTAATGTCGTTTGATGGCCAAGATAGGCTGATTGTTGATGCTAGATTGCCTACCCTCGCGTCCATTATCCACCCAGGTTCATCCACATAATAATCAGAATCATATTCTTCGTAGGCTTCACCGTATCCTTGGCATGCCCAATTGGTGTCGATCGATGGTCTATGGTTACTGTCGATTGATGCTCGATAGTCAGACCGGTGCCCAAAAAGGTTTCCAGCTCCATTGGCCATTGCAAGTATATTTGCTACATCCTCGTTCGTGACATTTAGAATTCTGCCATCCATAGCTCTTGTGTGACCATCTGGATCTCTCATAATATCAAACTCATCTTGTTGTAGATAACCAGCTTCTCTATCGTGTTCTTCTGCTGAATCATGTTCGGTTTCTGCTTCGTGTTCAGTATCGATCGATAGCGTATTGTTGCCGTCGATCGATGTCGATTTCCTCGGTTCATGGGAAACATGAAAAACTCCAGCTTCTTCCATAGTAAGCCCTCGATACATGATCAGCTCTTCTTCTCTGTAGTTTTTCATCTTATTTGAGGTAGGCTGGGTTGTAATAGTAATCAGCATGGTGGGTGTGGATCGGTTCTAGGGTATGGGTGTTGATCGATGGTGAAGGGTGGGTGTCAGTCGATTGCTGATGTGCAAAACTGTCGATCGATTCTAGGGGGTGGGTGTCGATCGATGCTCCATCTACCGATTCCTCATTATACTCGTAATCGCAGAAACATGTGGCCACAAGCTCTGCATCATTACACAATTCGATCAGGGTAGCCTTGTTCTTATTTTTAACAAGTTCATAAAAGATATTTTTATCAATTAGAGATAGATACAACATGTTTAACTGCATGTCGCATATGGCTTCGACAGTAGCCATGAATGCTATCCCAAGTAGTAGCGAAGAGTTCCAATCTATCCTGATTTACATCACATGAAATTCTAATGGGACTAGGGTTTTGTTAATCTGCATTGGAACATATTTTACCATCCTTCCTTAGTTCACTCTTAAGCATTCTACACATGTAGTTTTCCTACCGAACACCCGAACGATCACATCGAGATGCTAGAAGACATGGTGAACGACAATTTCAATCGTTGTGACTTGGGTGTGTTTTTATGTTTTAGTAGGGTAATAATATCCTAAACAAACAACTGTCAAATTAACCCTTAATCCTAACACACAATGCAACAATACTCTTGTCAAGAGAGATCAGGTGTAGTACTTAGGGATCTAATCCACAGAGAACAATGGTACACAATAGATTTCTTATTTCTAAAGGCTAAGCTAGGTAACTATATATATTGGTAGCAAGTAATCAGGTCAAAAAATATTCCTTATTAGAAGGTATAGATGCAATATGGAAATATGCTAATAATACAAATATGGAAATATACTAGTAATGTAAATATGAAAATATGCTAGAAATGTAAATATGGAAATAAGCTAGATCTAGGGTTTCAGGCAAGTGGATTATAGTAGATATAAGTTAAAAGTATTTAATCATGAAACTCAAAACCTAAAGTAAAAGACACCAGCTCTCGCATGCGCGGCTAATCTATTGAAAAATTCCAATATCTTAGCTCTCGCTTGTTGACACTGAATGACCGTTGATCGATGGCAATGATCCTGCGTCGATCAATGGTTTCTTGAGTAAAACGTTATGACCTAGTTCGATAAGTTCACTAGATTGACTAAATCAACTGTAGTTTGTTTCTAGCAACCTACCTAAACATAATAGATTCCGGTAGTAGACCATGCTCTCGCTTGCGCCTAACTATCCTATTATCAGGGTTCTAGTTAGCTACTCTAGAACACAAGCAATAAACATAATTCTATTAATATATCAAATAATGACCTTAACAATTCTATTGTTTGGCTAATCCATCAGTACCATTGATAAACCCTAAACCTAGTTGACAATTACTCAGACATAATTAAAGTAAGAATAATAATCTGAATAAAATGCATAGATAAAATAATGAGGTTTCAAAGCACACTTAGTACCCCTAGTACTAGTACAAAACAGAACACAAGCACTCACACAAAACTAGCACACTTAGCATGGTGCAATACATAAAGTATAAATATAAAACCCTAAAGTCTAGGACAAAACTCGTCCAAGGGTAATCTTGTAATCTTGTGTCATGTATCTAACTTGGGCTTGAAAGCCGGATGTCTGCGAACTGGACATCGATCGATGGCAGATGTGCAACATCGATCGATCTTGGTCATGTAACATCGGTCGATGCCTACGTTGTATCGTCGATCGATAGTAATCTCGTACTTCGACTCTCTTCAATGATCAGCTATGGATTATTCCTCTCCAAATGCTCCAAAAGCTCCAAGTATCTCCATATATCTCCAAAATGTACCTGCACCTGTAAAGACCTAAAAACATAGCCTAGACACACATAACAGACCCTAAATAGAGTCTATAACATGGTCTAAAATTGGTAGTAAATAGGCTATATCACGCTGCAAACGTGTTTCTTTTTCCCTAGAAGGTGACGGCAGGAGGTGGCTGAACCAGCTACCACAAGGATCTCTGACTTGTTGGGAAGATATTAGAATCGCTTTCATCAATCACTTCTTTTACGGGGAGAGATACTGGGAAGCAAGGAGATAAATATCCACATTCATTCAAGGTAGCCGCGAATCTTTAAAAAACGCCTAGACGAGGTTCCCGCACCATGGATTCTCAGAACCCCAACTCATCAACACTTTCTATAGAGGATTAAACCTAGACTGTCAAACCATCTTTGATAGATCCAGCGAGGGGAACTTCAGCACCCGAAGCCCTGCAAGTGCTAAAAGGCTGATAGAAAACATAGCTTTAGGTAGAGCTTTCAAAAAGAGAGACACCAAAAAGAAGGAACCACCAATGTTCGCAGAGGAGAATCACTCTTTCCAAGTTAGAAAAACTCTGGCAGCAGTTGCAACCCTTCTGGACGGACATAGCTTGTCTCAATATTATGGTGAGGACGATGCCGTTTCACCCGACTTAGAAAAACGAGTTGAGTTCTCTGATGTGATGAACCTGAACTACCAACGATTTAGAGGAAGCACTGGGAATTTCACAAGCAACTACGATAACAATGTGAACAGACCAAAAGAAGTTCAAGGTCGAAAATGAATCAAGTCTTCACATGAAACCGTAGGATAGCCGCCGACCTCAATAAAAATTTGGATCTGATATGCTCAGAGTTAACAGAAAAATTCGAAAATCTGAGCGAACACATAAAGAGGCTCGATAATCAAGTGGCAAGTAATGCTATGTCCATCAGAAGAGAGGATGAATTTTTACCTGGTAAAACAGACGCCAACCCCAGGAGCCATTGCAATGTCCTAGCTTTACGAAGCGGTAGACAATTCACCCAAGGCGTTAAAGAGAGCATCACCATCGATGAATTCAAGAAATTGCAACAGATAAAAAAGAAAAATCGCACCCCATCCCACTCGATACTGACGAGAAATATCCCGAAATCCCTCCTGAAACTGAAGTATTAGACCAAACTGACGACCTTGAGGAATTATTTACTGAACTTAATTGAAATAAGACAAACGTAGGAGACATCGATCAACACTCCTTACCGAGCATCAAACGACACTACAAACCTGTAAGCGATCGATGCTCTAAAGCAAGAATCGCTTGAAACTCTGACCCAAAACCAGCCGAACCGGTTAGGACAAAGGTCTACCAATCGAAAATCGCTAAGAAGAAGAAGAAGCAACTAGAAAAAGTAATATGCAAGAAAGCGTTTGAGAAGGTAAACATTAAGATGCCACTAAGCGATGCGATTCACATCTCGTCTGCCATTAAACAATACGTGAAAGATGCGGCATCGCGAGGATTCCATGAATCAGAACACTGCGTGATGATGGTATCCGACGAAGTGAGAGAAATTATTCAAGGAAAAACTCCAGTCAAACTTCATGATCCCGGTATTTTCATTTTCAACTGCACTATTGGCAACGAGAGATTTCAAAGATCCCTCTGCGATTTAGGCTCTAGTGTTAACCTGATGCCTTATTCCGTTGCAGTCGCTCTCGGGCTAACACAGTTTCAACCTACCAAGGTCACCTTCGTTTTAGCTGATAGATCCACTAGAATTCCGGAAGGTATACTTGAGGACGTTCTCGTACGCATTCATAACTGCGATATACCTGCAGATTTAATAGTGCTTAAATATGAGCGAGAACCTCGAAATCCGATTAACTTAGGAAGACCTATCCTGGCCACTACCAGGGCAATCATTGATGTCAGAGAAAGACGCATATGCCTCAACATCGGAAAGATACCGATGGTATTTGACATGGAAAAGATAATAAAAAAAACTTTGATCGACAGTAAAACCTACCATATCGATTACCTTTCCAACCTATAAGAAGAAGCATTCATAGATATGTGCTCAAACGATCCTCTAGAGAGAGAAATCACATCTTCTAAAGGGGACATCTCTGCGTTAGAAGATCGCACTGGAGAGTATAGAAGGTTAAGGGCTGCCTTAGAAGAAATATTTAATGTCGATCTTGAAGAACTCTATCTATCGACCCCCGTTGATCGATATCCCGATATCACCATCGATCGACATCCCGATGTCACCGTCTTTCGACAACGTACTAGAACTGTCACCGGACACAAAATGTGTATCGATTACATGAAGCTAAATGCTACCACACGAAAAGATCATTTCCCTTTACCTTTTATTGATCAGATGTTAGAAAGGCTTGCAAGCCACGAATACTACTGTTTTCTCGACGGGTATTCAGGATTCTTACAGATTCCCATACATCCCTATGGAACGTTTGCATATCGCATGATACCATTTGGGCTATGTAACACACCTGCGACTTTCCAAAGATGCATGATGTCGATATTCACTGATATGATCGAGGACTTCATGGAGGTTTTCAGGGACGACTTCTCTGTAATGCTCCAAACTTCAAAACATGTCTCGATAACTTGTGTAAGGTACTAGCTAGATGCGAAGAGAAAAATCTGGTTTTAAACTGAGAAAAATGCCATTTTATGGTTAACAGCGGAATTGTCTTGGGACACAGATCTCAACAGCATAAATTGAGGTAGAAAAGGCAAAGATTGAAGTAATGACTGGACTGCCACCACCCACTAATGTCAAAGACGTTAGAAGTTTTCTAGGACATGCGATTCATAAAATATATTAGCAAAATTGCTAGACCCCCTACTATACTCCTGTCAAAGAGGTGAAATTCGATTTTACACCTGAATGTCTCGACGCCTTTGAAGAAATTAAATCAGCGCTCATATTCGCCCTTATTTTCCAAGCATCGGACTGGGATATACCATTCAAAATTATGTGCGACGCCAACGATTTTGCTGTAGGTGCAGTACTTGAGCAAAAGAAAGACAAAAAGTTGCATGCTATATACTACGCCAATAGAACTCTAGATGATTCTCAACTTAATTATGCGACAACAGAATAAGAGTTATTGGTCGTGGTATTCGCCTTCGAGAAATTCTGATCCTATCTAGTCGGCTCGAAAGTAGTTGTTCACATCGATCACGCCGCTTTGAAGTAATTGATGAGCAAAAAGGATGCGAAACCTAGACTTCTAAGAAGGATTCGTTTGCTGCAAGAATTCGACATAGAAGTCAAAGATAAGAAAGGAGTAGAAAACGGACTCGTATATCATTTTTCACGAACAAGAATTGATGACGACATCCCTATAGATGATTTCTTACCTACAGAAAATGTCTACTTAACAGAATCAACTTTCGTTGGTAGAGTCAGTTCGGCACATGAAGTGAATTCGATCGACAACATGTTAATCTCATCGAACGATTATAGCCGTAAAGCATCGATCGATGTTTTCCATACACCGTTGACCGACAATACATTTGAGATGGACGATGAAATAACCATTCCAATAGATATCAACGTTAGTTGTAATCCTTCGATTTTAAATAATGACTCTCTCGGAGGTAGAAGTTTAAGTCGGGGGTGTGTGCACTGAACAACACTTATAGACCTTGGTATGCATATATAGTAAACTATCTTGCGGCCGAAGTAGAGCCCGAATTATTCAAAGGGTATGATAAAAAGAAAATTTTGAGAGAAATCCGGAGATATCACTGGGATGAACCTTATCTTTACAAACATTGTTCTGACGGCATATACAGACGATGTGTTGCTGAAAGCGAAACTCTAGAAATTTTGTATCATTTTCATGGATCCGATTACGCCGGATATTTCGCTAGTTTTAAGACAGTGTCAAAAATCGTACAAGCAGGCTTTTGGTGGCCAACTATGTTTCGAGATGCTCAAGCCTACGTAGCAAAATGGCACTCATGCCAAAGAAGAGGAAAAATAAGCAAGAGAAACGAAATGGAACAAAATTCATACTTGAAGTTGAAGTGTTTGATTGTTGGGGCATCGATTTCATGGGACCTTTCCCCTCTTCGCACGAAAATAAATACATACTGGTCGCTGTAGACTATGTATCTAAATGGTTGGAAGCGATAGCAACTCCGAAAAATGATGTTGTCGTAGTCGTTAAACTCTTTAAGAGTATTATCTTTCCCAGATTTGGAGTTCTGCGAATCGTAATAAGCGATGGAGGTACCCACTTCATTAACAAAGTGTTCGAAAAACTACTCAACAAACATGGAGTTCACCATCGAGTAGCTACACCTTATCATCCTAAGACCAACGGACAAGTAGAATTATCCAACATTCAGATCAAAGAAATCCTAGAAAGGACGGTAGGATCAACCCGTAAAGATTGGTCTTTAAAGTTAGATGATGCACTTTGGACATACTGAACAATGTTAACAACACCACTAGGAACTACCCCATTTCACCTAATCTATGGAAAATTATGCCATCTCCTTGTAGAACTAGCGCATAAAGAAGAATAGGCCAAACAAAAAGATAAACTTTGATGCTAAACCCGTAGCAGAAAAGAGATTAATTCAACTAAATGAGCTAGACGAAATTAGGTATCGCGCCTACGAGAACTCGAAATTGTACAAGGAGAGAATGAAAGCTTATCACGACAAGAAATTTATTTCACTGCATTTCGAACTGAACGATCAAGTACTCTTGTACAACTATCGGTTGACTTTATTTCCTGGAAAACTACATTCTCGTTGGTTCGAACCATTCACCATTAAAGAAGTTACACCTTGCGAGAAAATTGTTCTATTTAATCCTAAAGGAGAGGACTTCATCATGAATGGGAAGAGAGTGAAATATTACTAGGCTAAAGCTGAAATTTTGCATACTCAGACCATGCGTCTAGAGGTCCTGACCCCAAATGATAAACCCATTTTTCGTCAAGCTAACGACTTTAAACAAGCGCTGAGTGGGAAGCAACCCACTAATTTAATATTAATATAATAAATAAAATAATAATAATAAATAAACAAATATATATATATATATATATGTTGATAATAATATATATACATATATAATAAGAATAATTAATCAATTAACAACAAACATATAATTATTATTTATCAATTATTTATGCATTTACGAATTTATTAAATGATAATGAAGTAATAGAAAGACCATCGATCGACGCCCCTGTAGGACTCAACATGAACCCAATTCGTAAATCATTTTTTCCAACCGCAAAAAATTTCCTACGAGTAAACACTCGATTTCTCTCTAAACTTTTGGCCGATTATGCTCGTTCTTGAGCCTAAATCACTCGATTTCACCCTTTCTACATGTCTATTTCACTAAATCACTCAATCATCAAGGTATGTCCTCTAAATCTCTTAGCTTAGGAATTTTTGGGTTTGAAGAAAAATCAAATTTTGTGGTTTAACTCAGAATTTAGAACGATTTAGGGTAATGGAGTACTAGATTAGGAACTATATACCATCTTTACATATGATTTTCACAATTTGAGTTTGTTCCTTTGGATTTCGTAACCCATGGTTCGCGATGAACCATCGATCGATGCCCATGAGGGGCCGTCGATCGATGGCCATGAGGTGCTGTCGATCGATGCCCATGAGGTAGCATCGATCGATGGTTGTTCTTTTTATCTTGACATCGATTCTGATTCTTGGCTTTACTTGTTACATGCAGATGGACGTGAGGCAAACAAAATCACGATACGAGACCGGTAGCTCCAGTGCTCCAACACGGGGTCCTCCATGCCGAGACCCTTGGCTAAAGGAGGAATATGACTTACTTGTGACATTCAAGAACTACCCCAACCCTCAAAAATCTGTGGAATCTAGGGAATGCACCCATCGTTCTGTGCAAGAGGAGTGGGACAATTTTACAGCCTCTACTACAACGCTTGGCAAAGCGTTTCTATCAAGCCCACTAAATTTGTCGACGGACGCACTTTAAGAAGCTTGGGCTCTACGCAGACTTTAGCCATATGGTGCATGAGCTAGGACTGGGCACCATGGCTACTAAGCCATATCCTCTATCCCGACCTGGTCCGACAGTGCATCGCTACGGCTCACGTGCTCTACAAGAGCCCTTGGGTAAAGGTGGCGAATGAGGCTACCTTGACTTTTCTCATTAGAGGCATCAGGTACTTGATCACCATCCCACAACTCTGTGAGATCTATTGGTTCGACATTGGTACTCACGCCTGTACAGTCGCTCTTTTCCCTGGTCAGCCTACCTTCTCGGGCCTCATCGCGAATGCCACTTTGACTCCAGCTCGGCTACTCAGACGGACTTCCGTCACCCCATCCTGCGCTACTTCCTGAAGGTCCCTGCCAATGCTCTGTTGTGGAAGATGGAACCCAACAAGGTTAGCGTTCAGGAGCTGACACTGCTATACTACTCCGTTAGGGAATTGGTTGGGCTCGACGACGAGGTCTTCCCCCCACCAATGAGCGAACAGCGGGTGAACTTGGGGGCTATTTTTGATGAGCACTTGGCGACCCTGAAGGACAACCCCTTCAAGGGTTCTTGCTTGAAGAAGAAGATGATCGGGAGCCTCTTGACACCTCTATTCAGCTTTCTTCGCATCAGCTTTTAGGGAGTCTCAGTAGAGAGGGTGTTGCGGTACATGGAAGAGGGTCACTTGACGAGGACTCAATGGCTAATGGAGGAACGCCATTGGTCTTTTGTGGATGAAGAAGGGCCTAGGATGATAGAGCTTCCAGAGCGAGAGGTGGCAGATTTTTCTGATGATCCCGAGCGCCTCTCCTTCCAACCAGCTGAGGAGCATCTCCACACAGCACCTCTCAGAGTACGCCACAGAGGAGGCCTCAGACCAGCCCATCCGGTAGAAGGAGAAGCAGCAGACGAGCCAGCACAGACACCTCCATCTCTCCCAGCTTTCTCTCAGATCCTAGAGATCCCCATTCACGACCATGGTATTTTCCAGCGAGTCATAGTGGACGCACTTCGAGCGATATGGGCCATGGTGGAGATGATGTCTTGGAGCCAGTGTTTCAGCCATCCAAAGACCAGAGCGAGATCGCCACCGAGAGCAGCACCACAGCCTCAGCAGCCCGATATGGATACCTCAGACGAGGAGTAGTCCCTTTGATACTCCTTCGTCTCTTATTTTATTTTCAGACTTACACTCGTACTTATTTTATTTTGCTTGTTGCATTGGGATTTAGACTCATTGATTTATTGCTGTTTGGATGTCTTGATGTGTGTTTGAGTGTCCAACAGAGCTAACCCAAAGAGAGATTATCAGACTGGAGAGTAGGCACACACGCTTTCAGTCTGTCAGCATAGCGTCGATCGACGATAAGGTGCTTCCGATCGATGGAGAATTAACAAGAAAGGTACAACAGACAGTTCCAATCAACCATTGATTGATACCGTCAATTTACCATCCATCGACGGCAATGGTTTACCCAGTCGACACTCACCTATCGCCATCGATCGATACTCCTTTCGGATTTTGGTACATTCGACTTCTCTAACATTGTTTCTTTACGATTTAATTTTTCTTAAACCAATCATGGACAAATTACATTGGGGACAATGTAATATAAGTCTGGGGGAGGTTCTCTAATGCTATTTATTTGTTTCTTTATTTCTACAATTATATAAGTTTTTGAAAAACTTTTATTGAGTCAAGAAGGAGACTATGATCAAGATTTTTTATTGACTAACCACACTTTAGCACCACTTTTAGAAGGTTGTTTGCAGGGATTATTAAAGATACCAAAGTGGTTCATCCTGCCACTATATCACACTTGTATATAAAGTTTGAAAGAACCAAAGCTGATTTCTAACACTAATCCTGACATTATTTTCTTGCATTGGGGCTTGGTATACGCTGGATCGAATTCCTTCTTCAAGTCTGTAGGTACAAGTCATTACACCTATGGTTCCCAACTCTCTCTCTCTCATAAGCATCTATTTAAATGCTTAAAAGATTGAGATGACTTCCCGAGATGCAGAGAGGTAGGTACATTACTGATATACCACGGATTTTACCTATTTTACCTATGATATATAGAGTATTTTTAGTCTTTTATATGCATTTGGCACCTTTTTATAGTATTTAGAGGTCCATGTACTCGTTGGAAACAATTTGAGCTTGTGGGCTACTTGGAGCATTTGGGATGCTAAGCAGAAACTCAAAGTCGGATCGATAGCCAAGTCGACAGCGAGATTGGTGAAGGCTTGAGAAATTACAAGTTCCCATAATTTTCATTATTTGCAAGACAAGTTATTGGCCAAAATTTAGACTATTTATTAGGGTTTTCTATCTTAGTTTTGACCTAAGCCTAGGGGACCTAAAAAGAGTTGTCTTCTAAGTTACACAAGAGTTTTGGATTTGAGAGTTGGAACACATTGCTACATCTATTGGAGAGAAGATCTTATCACCATCACATAGAAGATCTTGAACTCCTTATTTTTTTACTCAGTTTATTCTATGCAATTTATTCATAATTTATTCATGTTCTTTATTGCTATGTCTTAGTTCATTGTTAGATTTAGGGTTATTCAATGGTAATAATGTATTGCTGATTTTGTAGAATTGTTAGGGTAATCTTATTGGTTCTTTGTTTAAGTTATTCTTAATGCTAAGTTGAACTTGATCACCTCAACCTAAGAAATTACGGTTCTAAAGCGCAAGTGAGAATCTAGTTATAACCTGGATTGATCAACAGAGCTCAGCCGGAATCGATCGACGCTGGTCCACTACTGTCGGGCGACACCCTTCCATTGCCATCGATCGATACCGATCAGCCGGAAGCAGGTAAGTACGCCTTAACTTATTTTGATAATAAGAAAGTAGTCTTGATAGAACCAATGAACAATAAACGCAACGAAGCAAGCCAACTAACTACTTATCAGGGGGCTGCAATCCCTAATAAAATCACTAAATTCCAAAGAATGAGATAAAGCATGAATTGCCAATGCCCGCATACCTAAACCCTAGCAGGACCTATTCCAATAGGTCCGCAATTCGATAATCCATAACCATACATGAAGCTCTGAGCGTGATATCGACTTCCTAATCATGGCGCGCAAAAACCAGTTCTGTGGTTTCCCTACCGAACACCCGAACGATCACATCGAGATGCTAGAAGACATGGTGAACGATGATTTCAATCGCTGCAAACTTTTTCCTTTCTCCCTAGAAGGTAACGGCATGAGGTGGCTGAACCAGCTACCACCAGGATCCATGACTTGTTGGGAAGCTATTAGAAGTGCTTTCATCAATCACTTCTTTGACGAGGAGATATACTGGGAAGAAAGGAGAGAAATATCCACATTCATTCAAGGTAGCTGAAAATGTTTTAAAAACTCCTGGACAAGGTTCAAGAGATACCAACTTTCGTGCCCACACCATGGATTTACAGAACCCCAACTCATCAACATCTTCTATAGAGGACTAAACCTAGACTATCAAACCATCCTTGATACAGCCAGCAAGGGGAACTTCGGCACCCGAATCCCTGCAAGTGCTAAAAGGTTGACAGAAAACATAGCTTTAGGTAGAGCTTTCAAAAGGAGAGAAACTGAAAAGGAAGAACCACCAATGTTCGCGGAGGAGAAGCACTCGGATCCGAGTTAGAAAAACTCTGGCAACAGTTGCGAAACTTTTGGACGGACATGGATTCTCTCAACATTATGCTGAGGACGATGCCGTTTCTCCCAACTTCAAAAAACGAGTTGAGTTCTCTGATGTGATGACCTGAATGATCAACGATTTACGGAAAGCGCTGGCAATTTCGCAAGCAGCTACGATAATACTGTAAATAGACACGAAATAAGTTCGAAGTCGAGAATGAATCAATTCTTTACAGGAAACCGTAGAATAGCCGTCGACCTCAATGAGAAATTAGATCTTATATACTCAGAGATGACAGAAAATTTTGGAACTCTGAGCGAACACATTAAGCGAATCGACAACCAAGTGGCGAGTAACGTTATGTCCATCAGGAGAGAGGATGAATTTTTACCTTGTAAAACAGAAGCTTACCCTAGGAGCCATTCAATGTTGTAGCTTTACAAAGCGGTAGACAATTCACCCCTGGCGTTAAAGAGAGCATCACCATCGATGAATTTGAGAAAATCGCATCCCATCCCGCTCGAAATTTACGAGAAAGATCCCGATATCCTTCCTGAAACTGAAGTATTAGACGAAAATGACGACCTTGAGGTATTAATTATTGAGCCTAAGGGAAACAACACAGATGTAGGATACATCGATCGACACTCCTTACCGAGCATTGAACGACACTACGAACCTGTAATCGATCGACGCTCTGCCCCAAGAATCGATCGTCACTCTAACCCAAAACCAACCGAACAGGTTAGGACAAAGGTCTACAGCTTGAAACCCCCCTTTCCTCCAAAAAATGCTAAGAAGAAGAAGAAGCAGCTAGAAAACGCAATATGCAAGAAAGTGTTTGAGAAAGTAAACATTGAGATGCCACCAAGAGATGCCCTTCACATCTCCTCTGCCATTAAGCAGTATATGAAAGATGCGGCATCACAAGGATTCCATGAGTTAGAACACTTCGTGATGATGGTATCCGAAGAAGTGAGCGAAATTATTCAAGGAAAAACTCCAGTCAAACTTCCTGATCCCGGTAGTTTCATTTTGGACTGCACTATTAGCAATGAGAGATTTCAAAGATCCCTCTGTGATTTAGGCTCTAGTGTCAACCTGATGCATTTTTCCGTTACAGTCACTCTCAGGCTAACACTGTTTCAACCTACCAGGGTCACTCTCGTTTTAGCTGATAGATCCACTAGAATTTCAGAAGGTATGCTTGAGGACGTGCACATACACATTCATAACTGCGATATACCTGCAGATTTCATTGTGCTTAAATATGAGCGAGAACCTCGAAATCCGATTATCTTAGGAAGACCTTTTCTGGCCACTGCCTGGGTGATCATTGATGTCAGAGAAGGACACATATGCCTCAACATTGGGAAGATACCGATGGTCTTTGACATGGAAAAGATAATAAAACAACCTTTGATCGACGGTCAAACCTACCATATCGATTACTTTTCCGACCTAGCAGAAGAAGCATTCATAGATATGTGCTCAAACGAACCTCTAAAGAAAGCTATCACATCTCCTGAAGGCAACATCTCTCCATTATAAGATCGAACTAGAGAGTATACAAGGTTAATCGATGCCACATAAGAAATTTTTAATGTCTATTTTGACAAAATCGATCTATCGACCCCCGTCGATCGACATCCCAATATCATCGTCGATCGACGACGTACTGTGACCGACAAATGGTGCAAGGAAAAAGCACATAAAATCGAGTTTAAACTACTTCCATCTGGCCCTAAATATGCTTTTCTTTACGAAAACTCTTATCATGTCATCATAAATGCAAACTGGAGTAGCGGAGAGCAAGCACTGTTGCTGAATAAACTTCGGAAGGACCGCAAGGCTCTCGGATATTCATTAGATGACATCCTGGGAATCTCTCCTGATTTATGCATGCATAGGGTACACCTTGATGATGAATCCAAATCATCCATTGAGCATCAGAGGAGATTGAAACCCAACCTGAAGGAAGTAGTTAAAAAGGAAAAATCATGAAACTTCTAGAAGCAGGCGTTATTTATCCGATCACAGACAACAACTAGGTTAGTCCGGTTCATGTTGTCCCAAAGAAAAGAGGAATCACCGTGGTAAAGAATGAAAAAGATGAATTTATCCCTTGTAGAACTGTCACTAGACACAAAATGTGTATCAATTACAGGAAACTAAGTGCTGGCACACGAAAAGATCATTTCCCTTTATCCTTCATCGATCAGATGTTAAAAGGCTTGCAAGCCACGAATACTATTGTTTTCTCGACGGGTATTCCGGATTCTTCCAAATTCCCATACATCCGGGCGATCAAGAAAAGACCACATTTACTTGTCCCTATGGAATATTCGCATATTGCATGATGCCATTCAGACTCTGTAACGCCCATGCGACTTTCCAAAGATGCATGATGTCAATATTCACTAATATGATCGAGGAGTTCATGGAGGTTTTCATGGACGAATTCTCTGTTGGGTTTTTGTGAGCCCATGTCCAACTCTTTATTATCCGATTAGTACTATATTGTCCACTTTGGGCCTACTAGGCAAGCCCGCATGGATTTACTTTTGGTTTCCTTCCCAAAAGGCCTCGTACTAATTAAAGTTGGACTTCTGTTATATATTAGAAAATTCTTGTCTAAACTTCCAATGTGGGACTTTGTTTGATATCTCACATTCTCCCCTTCAAACTAAGGACCACACTCTTCAAACAAAGTCCCACACTCATCTCGTGTGTTTCTCCTTTAGCGATTCATCTTTGGCACCATCTTGTACCAGTAATCGCAGGGCTTCCTTTGAGAATGTTTCTCCCACAACATCACAGGTTCCATGATTTTCTGACTAGTTTTGCCACAGGCCTCCTCTTCCAACTTAACTTGAAGGGTCCCATTCTTACTTTAAGGGTATTTTGGTCTTCTTGTAGATTGTCGTCAAACCGCTCTGATACCAATTGTTGGGTTTGTGTGAGCCCATGTCCAACTCTTTATTATCCGATTAGTACGATATTGTCCACTTTGGGCCTACTAGGCAAGCCCGCATGGATTTACTTTTGGTTTACTTCCCAAAAGGCCTCGTACTAATTAGAGTTGGACTTCTCTTTATATATTAGACAATTCTTGTCTAAATTTCCAATATGGGACTTTGTTTGATATCTCACATTCTCCCCTTCAAACTAAGGACCACACTCATCTCGTGTGTTTCTCCTAATATAGTAGCCAATAACACAAAGTAATAAAATTGTTTCTTTGTTTTATTAATCTTCCTTAACTTTCTTGTATCTTTTCTTTCTTAAGATCTCCTTACACTTTTGATCTCTATATATAGGTAATAGAAACTACTTGACTTATCCTATTACAAGTTAATCTAGGAACATTTATCTTTATCCTAAACCTATTAGTTATTCATCTTATCTTTAGAATAACTTGTTTCCTAAGTTATCTCTTGAAGCTTATCCAACATTCTCCCTCTTAAGCTTCAAACCATCTTCTAGGAAATCTTGAACTTGAATCATCTCTCGTGTTGCCAAACTTCGTATCGTTTTGCAGCTAATATTCCCAAGACGAGCGTGCCATCTCCACGGTTCTTCACTTATCTTTGAGAGAAGACAAGTCGGTTTACCTACTTTGAGAGATATCTTGTAGAGTCGATTAGGTGATCTTAGTACTTTCACTAATAGTCTCCCGCTTAGATCTCTCATAGTCAAGTAGTTGTCCTTCATCCTTACATCGCAACCTTGTTCAGTGGCTTGACCGAGACTAAGAATATTGCTTCTTAGGTCTGGTATGTAGTATACATCCGTAAGAAGCTTCTGTTCTCATGTCTTTCCTTTGAAGAGAATTGAGCCTTTACCATCTATCTTCACACATGAGCCGTCTCCAAACTTTACTTTTCCCTTGATACTTTCGTTGAGCTCTGAGAAGTAAGACTTCTCCCCAGTCATATGATTGCTGGCTCCGTTGTCAAGGAACCAACTCCTATCGTCTATCTTGCTTGGCTCAAGTGTCTTTGGCATTACCTTTTCTTCATTCAAGTACACTAGTTCATGTAAGTATAATGCTACTTCTGCTGCTTCTGTCTCAGTCTTGTTAAGTTGCTGATCATCCTTCTTTTTGGTGCAAACAGAGGCGAAGTGGCCTTTCTTATGGCAATTGAAACATTCGATTTGAGAATAGTCCCTTTTTGCTTTGCCTTTATCATACAAATTGTTTCTCTCACGTCCTCTTCCTCCATTGCCTCTCCCATGACCTCTGTTCAAACCTCTCCCTCTTCCTCTCGAACTCCCCGATCCATAATAATTCTCAGAGTTTGAGAACATAAGATTTCCTTGTTGATCACTAGCTGTATCTTCTCTGACGCATTCTTCATAGGATTTTAATCTACCGACGATATGTTCATACTTTGTCGTGTTTAAGTCTAGAAGTTGTTCCAGTGAAGCGGCTATATGAATATACTTACTCCTTGGTAGACTATTAAGAAGTTTCTTAACAATCTTAGGCTCGTCGATGCTGCGTCCTAGTGAACTTGCTTGTGATGCAAGTTCTGATAACTTCCCTGAGAAAGTATCAATTGTTTCTGAATCGCTCATCCTTAAACGATCAAATTCATTCATCAAAGTCATGAGTCGAGCTTCTCGAACACGTTCTGCTCCGAGGTTTCTTGACTTTAAGGCTTCCCAGATTTCCTTTAGAGAGCCTAGTTCTCAGACTTGCATTAGTAGAGCTTCGGGGATTGATTGATATATCAGTGCAGTTGCTATGTCGTTCTTCTCTCCATCATCGGTTCCTGGCTCGATTGATTCCCATACTTTGTGTATCCTTAAGAGGACCTTCATGCGCATTACCCATACTGAGTAGTTAGTAAGACTTAGCATTGGACAAACCACGGCGTTCGGTACGTTATCTTTCATCTCCACCAACGCTTTTGAGTCTGCCATCGAGTATCTTGGCTATCCCAACAACAACTTGGTTGCTCTGATACCAAATATAGTAGCCAAGAACACAAAGTAATAAAAACTGTTTTTTTGTTTTATTAATCTTCCTTAACTTTCTTGTATCTTTTCTTTCTTAAGATCTCCTTACACTTTTGATCTCTATATATAGGTAATAGAAACTACTTGACTTATCCTATTACAAGTTAATCTAGGAACATTTATCTTTATCCTAAACCTATTAGTTATTCATCTTATCTTTAGAATAACTTGTTTCCTAAGTTATCTCTTGAAGCTTATCCAACATTCTCGGTATATGGTCCAAACTTCAAAACATGTCTCGATAACCTATTAAGGTACTAGCTAGATGCGAAGAGAAAAATCTGGCTTTGAAATGGGAAAAATGCCATTTTATGGTTAACAACAGAATTATCTTGGGACACAAGGTCTCAGCATTCGAAATTGAGGTAGACAAGGCAAAGATTGAAGTAATGATTGGACTGCCACCCCCCACTAATGTCAAAGATGTTAGAAGTTTTCTAGGACATGCTGGATTCTATAGGCGACTCATAAAAGATTTTAGAAAAATTGCTAGACCCCTTACCGTGCTCTTGTGCAAAGAGGTGAAATTCTATTTTACACATGAATGTCTCGACGCCTTTAAAGAAATTAAATCAGCACTCATATCCGCCCCTGTTGTCCAAGCACAAGACTGGGATGGGATCTACCATTCGAAATTATGTGCGACGCAAGCGATTTCACCAACAGAACTCTAGACGATGAACAAAAAGGACGCTAAGACGAGAATTCTATGATGGATTCTACTTTCTCCAAGAATTCGACATAGAAGTCAAAGATAAGAAAGAAGTAGAAAATTGAGTCGCAGATCACTTGTCACAAATAAGAATTGATGACGACATCCCTATAGATGATTTCTTACCTACAAAAAATGTCTACTTAATAGAATCAACTTTTGTTGGTAGAGTCAGTGTGGCGCATGAAGTGGAACTGATCGACACCATGCTAAGCCCATCAAACGACTACAGCCATAACGCATTGATGTTGCCCATACATCGTCGATCGAAAATACACTTGAGAAGGACAATGAAATAATCATTCCAATAAATATCAACATCAGTTGTAACCCTTCGATCCCGAATAATGACTTTCCCAGAGGTAGAAGTTTGAGTCAGGGGGTGTGTGCACTGAACATCACTGATAGACCTTGGTATGCAGATATAGTAAACTATCTTGCGGCCGAAGTACAACCCGAACTCTTCAGAGGATAACATAAAAAGAAAATTGTGAGCGAAATCCAGAGATATCACTGGGATGAACCTTATCTTTACAAACATTTTTCTGACGGCATATACAGATGATGTGTTGCCGAAAGCAAAATTTTAGAAATTTTATATCATTGTCACGAATCCGATTACGCCAGACGCTTCGCTAGTTTTAGGACGTTTTAGGGTAATGGAGTACTAAATTAGGAATTATCTATCATCTTTTCATATGATTTGCACGATTTGAGTTTGTTCCTTTCGATTTTCGTAACCCTTGATCTGCGATAGACCATCGATAGATGCCCATGAGTTGTTGTCGATCGATGGCCATGAGGTGTTGTCGATCGATACCCATGCGGTGCCATCGATCGATTGTTTCTCTTTTTGTATTGACATCGATTCTAAATCTTGTTTTTAATTTTACATGCAGATGAACTAGAGACGAACAAAAGCACTATATGAGATAGGTAGCACCAGTGCTCCACCACGGGGTCCTCCATGCCGAGACCCTTGGCCAAAAGAGGAGGAGGACATACTTGTGACATTCGAGGATTATCCGAACCCTTAAAAAGATGTGGCATCGAGGGAATACACACATCGTCCCATGCGCGAGGAGTGGAATGATTTTGACAGCCTCTACTGCAACGATTGGCAAAGCGTTTCAATCGAGCCCACCAAGTTTGTCGATAGGCGCACTTTGAAGAAGTTAGGGCTCTACGCAGATTTTAGACAGATGGTTCAGGAGCTGGGGAATGCACACATTGTCCTGGTACGACAATGCATTGCTACGACTCAGGTTCTCTACAAGAGCCCTCGAGTAAAGGTGGCGCATGAGGCCACCCTGACTTTTCTCATCAGAGGCATCAGGTACCGGATCTCCATCCCGCATCTCTGTTAGATCTATGGGTTCTACATTGGTACTAGCGCTTGTACAGTCGCTCCTTTCCCTGCTCAGCCTACCTTCTAGGGCCTCATCGCGACATGCCACTTTGACTCCAGCTCGACCACTCAGACGGACGTCCGTCACCCCACCCTACGCTATTTCCTTGCCAACACTCTGTTGTGCAAGATGGAACCCAACAAGGTAAGGGTTCAGGAGCTGACATTGCTATACTATTCCATCAGGGAATTGGTTGGGCTCGACGACGAGGTCTTTCCCCCACCACTGAGTGATCAGCGGGTGAAATTGGGGGCTATATTTGCTGAGAATTTGGTGACCCTGAAGGACAAACCCTTCAAGGGTTCTGGCTCGAAGAATGAGACGATCGGGAGCCTCTTGACACCTCTCTTCAGCTTTCTTGGCATCAGCTTCGAGGGAACCTCGATGGAGAGGGAGCTGCGGTACATGGACGAGGGTCACTTGACGAGGACCCAGTGGCTGAAGGAGGGACGCTATAGGTCCTTTGTGGATGACGATGGGCCTCGGATCATAGAGCTCCCAGTGCGCGAGGTGACAGACTTTGTTGATGATCCCGATCGCCTTGCCTTCCGACCAGCTGAGCAGCATCTCCACATGGAACCTCTTAGGGTACTGCACATAGGAGGCCTCATACCAGCCCATTCGGTCGCAGGAGCAGCAGCCGAGGACGATCCAACACAGCCACCTCCATCTCTCCCAGCTTTCCCTCAGATCCCAGAGATCCCCATTCACGACCATGGTGTTTTCCAGCGGGTCGTGGTGGACGCACTTCAAGCGATATAGGCCAGAGTGGAGACAATGTCTCGGTGCCAGTGTTTCAGCCGTACCAGGACCAGAGCGAGATCGCCACCGCGAACAGCACCACAGCACCAGCAGACCGACATGGATACCTCAGACGAGGAGTAGTTCCTTTGATTCTCCTTTGTCTCTTATTTCATTTTATTTTCAGACTTATACTCGTATTTATTTTATTTTTCTTGTTGCATTTGGATTTAGACTATTTATTTATTGCTGATTGGATGTTTTAACGTGTGTTTGAGTGTCTAACAGAGCTAACCCAAAGAGAGATGATCATATTGGAGAGTAGACACACACGATTTCAGTCTGTTAGCCTGCCATCGAGCGACGACAAGGTCCTGCCATTGATCGATGGCCCATTAACAAGAGAGGCACAATAGATAGTTTGAATCCACCATTGATCGATACCATCCATTTCCCGTCGATCGACGGTGATGGTTTACCATCAATCGACACTCACCTATCGCCATTGATCGTTACTCCTTCTAGAGTTGGTAAGTTCGACTTTCTCTAACATTGTTTTCTGATGATTTAATTTC
This sequence comes from Moricandia moricandioides, assembly GCA_905132885.1. NCBI lineage: Eukaryota > Viridiplantae > Streptophyta > Magnoliopsida > Brassicales > Brassicaceae > Moricandia > Moricandia moricandioides. The sequence continues at coordinate 65,455 of CAJHQQ010000925.1, read as the reverse complement.
TCCTAAACCAATCCAGGACAGATTACACTCGGGACAGTATAATTTAAGTCTAGGGGAGGTTCGCTAATGCTATTTATTTGTTTTTGAATTGTATTTCTATAATTATATAAGTTTTTCATAATGTTTTTATTGAGTCAAGAAGGAGACTATGATCAAAATTTATTATTGACTAACCACACTTTAGCATCATTCTTAGAAGATTGTTTACAGAGATTACTAGAGATATCAAAGTGGATCATCCTACCACTATATCACACTTGATTAGAAAGTTTGAAGGAACCGAAGCTGATTTCCAACATTAATCCTGACATTATTTGCTTGCTTTGGGGCTTGGTATACACTGGATCAGATTCCTTCTGCAAGTCTGTAGGTACAAGCCATTTCACCTCTGGTTCCCAACTCTCTCTCTCTTTCGCATCTATTTGAGTATTAAAAGATTGAGATGACTTCCCAAGATGCAGAGGGGTAGGTACATTACCGATTCCAACTGTTGGATTGTTTGAGTGTTCGAGGGATCTTAAGGAAACTGTGCACGAGGTGTGAGAACGGCTGAACCAAACTTAATCATACCGAATCTAAGACAAAGGTGAGTGTGTGACCATTACTCTAATGTACTGAATCGTAGTCTGGATGGCATGGATTGTTCTGTATATTGATTGCTTATCTAATTCAAATTATTTTCATTGTTCTGGCTTGGATAGAGTAATCACTACCTTCCATTGTTGTGTATGGATCAGATCATGCGCTTAGAGCCTTGTGGTATGCTAAAACTTAAGTGGATTTGATGGCACTTTGTTTTGGGACGGTTAAATCGATTAAATAACCAACTAGATAATAAGCATGTTTGATTATCTTATTTATTTACTAGACTCAAATGCTTTAATTTCTATTATTTTTATATTATATTGTAATTTTACATTTTATTTAAATAAAATAGTTGTTAAAAACAATTAACAAGAGCATAGAAAGTTATTGTTTTGGTTTGGAGTCGATCTCTCTCTCCATTACAAGCAAGGACTCACACCTCTTGTTGTCGCCTCTTCTACTGTCGTACAAGACATTTTTATTTGATCCTCTCACGACATTTAGGGGCTCTAGAGGAGATGCCTCTAAACATAAGCACGCACATCTCTCTCTTTAATTCACCCCCTTTCTCAGGTATCACCTTTTTTCCTTCTCCTTTTGGTTTTGTTCTGGGATTCTTCTATTTGCGTAAGAAAGCCAACTAGTTTGGGTAATCTAATGGTCCAATTTCAATTGTTCTTTTTTCTCCTTCACGTTTTACAAGTTGTTCTGATTTTTGATTACGCTGACAAAAACATGTTGGTTTTGTTCAATTGTTTCCGTAATTGTCTGTCTGATTTTGTTTGTCTACCATGCTGACAAAAACGACCCAACTTTGTGTCAGATTTTAGAATCTGCTTGTGTGAGTGAAGAACATAGAGCTTGAGCTCTCGTGAGTCTTGTAAATGGCGAGAGAGATTAATGGAGATAAAGAGAGATTGTGAGTTTAAGAGAACCAGAGAATAGAAAGTTTAGAGATATTCAGTAACAGAGAGTTTCAGAGATTAACAGATTGAGAAATTGAGAAATTTAGAGATTGATATTGAGATTGAAGAGTAACCAAGAGAATGGTGAAGAAGAGAGATTAACTCTCCTTACACTTGATTTAAGTAGACACGAGAATACAATTCAGAATTTGAATGTGTGGCTGAGAGGGAGAGAGAGTGTGTGTGTAACAGTTGGGAGAAAGGACATCAACTTGGTGAAGTGATTTCCAGGTGGCTCACACTCGACCATAGTCAGCTATTGTTCTGTCTCGTGGCTCACACTCGACCATAGTCAGTTATTGTTCTGTCCAGACTATACTATCTTAATATGTTGTATAGTATAGTCTCTCCCAGGTGCTGTCTTCATATTATTACTAGCTAATAGATAGAGTATAGTATTAGTGTTTCTTCAATACTTGTCTCTTCATCTATAATCTTATTTATTCTTCATGTCAACACTCCCTTCATACTTCTTAATGTCAATACTCCCTTCGTTCTGCTTCATGTCAATACTTTGTTCTTCAATTGGTTTTGTATATGTCCAAGGTTGACTTCCTTGCATATATATTACCATTGGATTGACCTGGAATGTATGCTTGGGTTGCCTTTCTCATCTATGTTTATGAACTTGAACTTTGTTCTGTGAAAGTTTAATTCTTCTTATTATAAATTTACTAAAAATGAATAGGTCAAATTGCATTATGGTTTTACCGTTTAGCTCTCTTAGATACTGGCTTTTACTAGGTTGTTTCGTGTTTGATATTGCTCGAAACTTTGCTTGTCTCATCCTATTTTTATTTTAACTATGTTTGTTCTGGGTCTAACATAAATTTCCTCCTTATTTACTCACCTGCTCATGGTTTCTTATTTGTATTTGTTTTGAGATTCACTTATATCCGATTAAGTAGCTAACATTTCTCTCTCTCGGTATAAACCAATAATCTCTCACAAAGCCATTTTGCAGGGTGGTTGTCAACCAAATTGTCCTCCTTCCTATATATAAGAGATATCCAGAAACCACCAAATAGAATAATTCGTGTTCTGATTAACAGATTATCACCATTGTTTGCATTTCAAACTATTGTAGTATTTCTGTCAGTTATGTTACTTTTTGCTCTATTCCATGTAAGATGCATTATGCAGGTTCTAAATCAAAATCTGTAACTTTAGTTGTTTTCTTTTGTAGTATTTAACGTGTAGGCTTGGACAATGGGAGAATCAACATCTAGAATAGATGAAGATGAAGCCTTACAGTTATGTCAGGAAAGAAAAAAGATTGTCCAGAAAGCACTTGATGGAAGATGATTGTTAGCCGCTGCTCACGTTTCATACGTCCAGTCTCTTAGGAGTAACGAAACTGCCCTGGGTAGATTTGCAGAGACAGAAGTTCCGGTTGAATCTTCTTTGTACACGTCCATTAGTGCAACACCAGACCAAGCTCTTGCTTTAACCGAGAAATCAGTCTCTGATTTGTCCTACTCTCTTCCACCTGTTTCACATTATTCTCCTCTATCACCTCCTCCTCCTAGTTCCAGTCCATTCCAATTCAATCATATGAAATCAGAGGGTCTTCTTCAAAAAAGGTGGAAGAAAAACCACTGGTTTCAGTTTTCGCCACTGTCACAACATCTTGTGTCCTCATATTGTGTCCCGCAAAATAGGAATATGGAAAAGATGGAATCAACCCCATTTGAAGAATCTTCTTCCATGCCCCTTGAGACACCTCCTTGGGATTATTTTGGTCTTTCTCATCCTATTGACAACCAGTTTTCTTCTCCTCATGTTGGGAATGGTCATGTGTCGATATCTATTAAGGGAGAAGATGAAGAAACTTCAGAGGTGGAGGAAGATGGTGAGAACTTTTCTTTTCAAGAAATGGAAGAGTCCAAAGATTCCGATGATGATCCAACAAGTGATACACTTGTTTGAAGTTCTGAAAACTTCAATATAGTGTGTTGTGATCATAGTAAGTTGCATCAACGAGAGGGAGTGGAAAGCGAGTTCTCAGATGCTGAGAAAAGTAAAACTCCTAAGCTATCACCACTAGTGACGCCTTTAGCAGTTCCTACTCCAGTGAATAAAACACCAAGCAAGGGAGATCACACCGAGAACATGCTTCCTCCCAGGGACTTGTTGTCAAGCATGAAAGAGGTAGAGATGCTCTTTATTAAAGCTTATGAGACTGGGAAAGAGGTTCATAGGATGCTTAAAGCCAATAAATTTGCTTTTTCGTTCAATAGCTTCATCAAAACAAAGTAATAATTTTTCATCTTATTAGCACGTATATGCATTCACAAAGTCCTCCTTATTTTATCCTATCGTTGGGAGAAGAAAAAACAAGCGTTCAACCCCATATCTCTGCTTTTTGCAGGTGGCTCTGGTGCATCATCAGTTCATCACTGTTCAAAACATGTCTCTCTTGTGGTGAAGAAGATCCCAAAAATGTACCAAAAGGTAAAGGAGTTTTTGTTTATTTACATTTTGGGTATATCTGTTGTTGATTTTTATGGAGTGGTGAGTTATTTGTGCTTCGAACACGATGAAATACTTGACCTGGCATAGGACTTAATCTTCTCAATCCTCATCTTCTCTGAATCATTGGGAGGAATGAATTATGATGATGTGGAAAAGCTCAATAACAATCTCTTTGAAAACATTTGCGTGATCGCTGGAAGCCATGCCTCAACTCTGGGCAGACTGTATGCATGGGAGCGGAAGCTCTATGATGAAGTGAAGGTACTTATGGTTTTGATTGAGTTATACAGATATAACTGAATTAAGAAAATGCACTGTACCTACTTTTTCGGTTCAGGGGAGTCAGACTGTGCGGAGAGAGTATGATGACAAGTGAGAAATATTGAGGGAACTTGAATCGTAAGGTAAAGGTTCAAAATAATAGACAAGACACGTGCGGTTGTCAAGGACTTTCACTCCAGAATCAGAGTGAGGAGTCATAGGATCGACTCAATATCAAGACGGATTGAAGAAGTTCGTGACAAGGAGCTTCAGCCTCAACTTGAGGAACTCATCCGAGGGTAGGTGTTAGTTAAAGTCACCTCTGTAGTGAACTCAGTTCTTTTGCTTATCCGAACCTTGTCGGATTTTGAATAGGTTGAGTCAAATGTGGGAAGTGATGTTTGAATGCCATAAGGTTCAGTTTCAGCTCATCTCAGCGGGTCATAGAAAGGGAAACATTAAACTCAATATGCAATCGGAGTTGCACAGACAAGTAACATCTCACCTTGAAGATAAACTCTGCGTGTTGGCCTCAAGCTTAACAAAGTGGATCACAGGCCAGAAATCATATATTAAAGCGATACACGAGTGGCTGGAAAAATGTGTCGTCTTACCACAACCATCTAAGTGTAAGAGGCGTGCGCACCAACAACCATCTCTGACAAACTTCGGTCCATTTATGCAACATGTGCAATCTGGATTGAAAAGCTCGAAGCTCTACCTGTGATGTAGCGTACATCGGGTTATGATTTACTTTTGGGATTTCCTTATTACTTTCTTTGCAAGTTTACTTATTTGAGTTTATCTCTTTTCTTATTTGATAAAGGATATGTTATATATCCTTTAATTCGTTGGTTTTGGTGTTTTAAGTTTCCTATATAAGTTGATGCCTTAAACGTTGTAAGGACACAACTTCTTTACATTAATATATTTTCTGAGCTTTTATAAACTCTGGCCTTGTTCTCGGATAGAGATGCGACTCTCAACGATCTCAAGAAGACAATTGATCTAGGTATTCTAAGAATCAATAGATTACTTGTGTTATACGTAGCTTAGGCTACATCAGTTGGTATCAGAGACTACTCGGTTTTTGATTCCTTAATCAAAAAACCACCGATCATTGTTACTTCCGCTACTCGTTACTATTCATCATCTTTATCATGCCTCCACGCAAGCAAACTCCGGAAGAATTTCAGGAAGAGTTTCGGGCCACCCTGGAAACTTTTACCGCAAACCCTTGTTCTAGCCGTTGAGACAGCTTTGACAACGGTTCTTCAACGACAACAGCAGCCGCAAAATCAACCTCGAGACAACGTAGCGAATAACCCGCAGGAAGAAATTGTTTCCGATGAGGATGTGGCCGAAAATCTGTTTGCCGACGACAATCCTCCGCACCGCCATGGCCGCGGTCGCCTCATTCCGCCAGCTGATCATCAACCCCTTCAACGAGACATTCAGGCTGACGAACGTCGATGGGACGCCGGGTTTCGTATCGAGATACCAGAATTTTTGGGCAATCTCAGTACCGAGGAATTCCTGGATTGGTTGAGTGCAATCGAAGAAATCTTAGAATTCAAAAGAATTCCAGACAATCAGTGTGTTCCTTTAATTGCCTCCCGTTTCAAAAACAGAGCAATGGCATGGTGGCAACAATTAAAAGAATCAAGGAGACGAGCCGGGAAAACTCGGATCAATACATGGGAACACCTCAAGAAACACATGCGTCATGCTTACCTGCCCTATAACTATGAACGCACGATGTAGAATAAATTGCAGTCTTTACGGAAAGGATCACGGACTGTTGATGAGTACGCAACGGATTTTTTCTACATGATCGCAAGAACAACACTAATGGAGATAGAAGAACAACTTGTCTCGTGTTTCATAGGAGGACTACGCTATCAACTTCAGATTGCTCTGCAACAATTTAACCCGTTATCAGTGTCGGAAGCGCATCAACGAGCAGTAGCCATGGAGATACAGTACCGTTCGTCATGGGGAACCTCTAACAATACAGCCCGATCATCCGCAACACCAGTCAGCGAGTCTTCTCCCGTTTCAACAATGGATCCGACCTCTACTCGTCCATCTACCTCTCGACCTGTCGCATCAACAAACCCAAATACTGACACACGACCACCTCCTCGCACAAGTGCCCTGCGTTGTTTCTCTTGCGGTGAAAACGGTCATCGTCAAACCGCATGCCCTAACCAGAATCGTCGTGGATTATTAAATCAAGACATTAATTTGGACGAGGAACCTAAATTCGATGAGTACGACTCCGATTCTCAACACGAGACAGGAACAGAAATTATCGCTGGGGATACATGGTCTAACACTCTGGTTCTTCGTCGGAACTGTTTGTTACCTCGTTCGACTGAAGAATCGTGGCTGCGGACAACTTTGTTTCGATCCACATGCACCATTAATGGCAAGATTTGTAAGCTGATTATTGACTCGGGTAGCTGTACCAATGTTTTATCTGCACTCGCAGTTAAAAAATTGGATCTCAAATCCACACCACACCCTGCTCCGTACAAACTTGCTTGGCTTAATAAGGGAGCCGAAATTACTGTCTCTCGCCAAGTCTTGGTCTCTTTCTCCATTGGATCTTACCTTGATTCGGTTTGCTGTGACGTGGTACCTATGGACGCCTGTCATCTACTCCTTGGTCGTCCTTGGCAGTTTGACAGAGACGCCACTCATCGCGGCAAGACTAATACATACAGCTTCGAGTTTAAAGGACGAACAATTACATTACTTCCTTCTCCGGAGCAACCATCTCCTGACGAATCTCAGGCTTCGACGTCCATAACTACCCCATCACCCAAGACAGGAGCAGCCCTACTTACACTTCCTAAAGCAGAGTTTGAAGCACAGCTTCGTGAATCGGAGGTGGTATGGGCCTTGGTTGCAACACCGACCACAGCTCCATCGGTTACTCCACCGTCTGCGTTTACACCTTTATTGTCTGCTTTCGGTGATGTTTTTCCCGACGACCTGCCAACTCAGTTGCCTCCGTTACGTGATATTCAGCATCACATTGACTTCATACCAAACGCCACACTTCCTAACAGACCTCACTACCGCATGAGTCCACAAGAGCATGATGAATTGCGTAGGCAAGTAGAGGAGCTCCTGGCAAAGGGACATATCCGTGAGAGCCTTAGTCCTACGGCGGTTCCGGCTTTATTGATTCCTAAAAAGGATGGTTCGTGGCGTATGTGTGTGGATAGTAGAGCCATCAACAAAATAACTGTCCGTTACCGTTTTCCGATTCCGCGATTAGACGATCTACTCGATCAAATCGGGAAGGCATCAATATTCTCTAAGTTGGATCTAAAGAGCGGTTATCATCAGATTCGTATCCGTCCGGGAGACTAATGGAAGACGGCTTTCAAAACTCGTGAAGGGTTATTCGAATGGTTAGTCATGCCTTTCGGTCTTTCAAATGCTCCTAGCACGTTTATGCGTATAATGAATCAGGCTCTTCGACCGTTGATTGGCAAGTGTGTCGTTGTATACTTTGATGATATCCTCATCTTTAGTACGGATCTTGACTCTCATCTTCAACACTTACGAGACGTGCTCACTATCCTTCGCCAACAACAACTTTTTGCCGCACGCAAAAAGTGTGTTTTTGGGGCATCACAGGTCCTCTTCCTCGGATATATCATCTCGGCACAAGGACTGGAAGTCGATCCCAGTAAAATTGAAGCCATTCGCTCGTGGCCTGTTCCTAAGACAATTACGGAGGTTCGTAGTTTTCATGGTTTAGCTTCATTCTACAGACGCTTCGTTCGAAATTTCAGTGCGGTCACGGCTCCTTTAACTGATTGTATGCGGGGTACTCGGTTTTTATGGACAGAGGCAGCGACTCTTGCCTTTGAAACCATTAAAGAAGCTTTGGTGACAGCACCTATTTTGGCTCTACCCGACTTTGCAACAGTCTTTGAACTCCATTGCGATGCGTGTAAAACAGGCATTGGGGCGGTCCTTAGTCAGCAGGGTCGGCCAGTTGCGTTTTATAGCGAGAAGATCACGGGTTCCCGAGCTAGGTATAGCACTTATGATGTCGAGTTCTACGCCATTGTCCAGGCTATACGACACTGGCGTCACTATCTTTTTCACCAGGAGTTCATTCTTTTTACCGACCATGACGCATTGAAACACTTGGATAGTCAGTCGAAAATATCATCTCGCCATGCGTCTTGGATCGCATACCTACAGCAGTTTACATTCGTCATTCGACATCAATCGGGTAAAACAAATAAGGTGGCGGATGCTTTGAGTCGTCGCCATACGCTCCTAGCTACTTTTCATACATCAGTGCCGGGTTTTGCTTCTCTCGCTGATACGTATACCACTGATCCATTCTTTGGGCGGATATGGTCCGAAGTTCAGACAAGTCGTCGGTCAGATTTTGTTATTCAGGAAGGCTTCCTTTTTCGTGATAACAAACTTTGTGTTCCCACTGGAAGTTGGCGTTTAAAGATCATTCAAGAACTTCATAATGAGGGTCATGTGGGTCGCGATCGTACACTCAAATTACTTCTGGAGTCTTATTATTGGCCGTCCGCACGAAGAGATGTGGCTCGGTTTGTTGAACGTTGTGTTACATGTCAAACATCAAAAGGTCACGCGACGAACAGTGGGTTGTATTTGCCTTTACCGGTTCCGACTCAGCCATGGACAGATATAAGTATGGACTTCGTCCTTGGTCTTCCTTGTACTCAACGTGGGTATGATTCTATCTTTGTCGTCGTTGATCGCTTCTCTAAAATGGTGCATTTTATTCCATGTAAGAAGACTACGGATGCAGTCAAGGTAGCTCAACTATTCTTTTCAGAGATATATCGTCTTCATGGGTTACCGTTATCTATAGTATCCGATCGGGACTCTCGATTTTTGAGTCACTTTTGGCGTACATTATGGAAACTACTTCGCACAAGTCTTGAAATGAGTTCTGCTTATCATCCTCAATCCGATGGTCAGACCGAAGTCACTAATAGATCTTTGGGTGATATGTTGCGCTGCTTGGTCGGCAATAATATCCGGTCTTGGGATACCATGTTGTGTCAGGCCGAGTTCGCCCACAACCATGCTGTCAATCGCAGTACGTTGTTTAGTCCTTTTCGTGTCGTGTATGGTATCATTCCCCGTGGTCCGATTGATTTGGGCACTCAACCAGATACGACTCGCGATCATGGTGAGGCAGTAGATTTTGTGGCAAATGTGACTCATATACATCAGCTTGTGCATGATAATTTACGTCTCTCCGCTGCAAAATACAAAGAGGCTGCTGATCGACATCGGCGGGACGTTCAGTTCAATGTAGGTGACAAGGTTTGGGCTGTCTTGACAAAGGAACAATTTCCGGCTCATGAGTATAACAAGCTTAAAGCTCGCAAACTCGGTCCATTGGAGATCATCGAGAAAATTAATCTAAATGCCTATCGCCTCTCTTTACCACCACACGTTCGATGCTCTGATGTCTTCAATGTAAAGCATTTGGTGCCTTTCTTGCCGCAAGATGAAACCGATGATTCGAGGATGAATCTTTTCTTACCCCGAGGGACCTGATGTAGCGTACATCGGTTTATGATTTACTTTTGGGATTTCTTTATTACTTTCTTTGCAAGTTTACTTATTTGAGTTTATCTCTTTTCTTATTTGATAAAGGTATGTTATAAATCCTTTAATTCGTTGGTTTTGGTGTCCTATATAAGTTGATGTCTTAAACGTTGTAAGGACACAACTTCTTTGTATTAATATATTTTCTGAGCTTTTTATAAACTCTGGCCTTGTTCTCGGATAGAGCTGCGACTCTCAACGATCTCAAGAAGACAATTGATCTAGGTATTCTAAGAATCAATAGATTACTTGTGTTATATGTAGCTTAGGCTACATCAACCTGCCAAAGAGGTTTCAAGCTCCATTAACGCACTAGCTTCTGATGTCGACATGTTCTTGCTACGGCAGGAGAAGAATCGCTCCAAGAAACATCGACTTGGTGAGAACAGAAATGATCACATGTTGCAAGATGAGACATTGGAAGACTGTGGTCCAGAATTTGATTGGTTTATGAAAAGTTTCGAATGATTTTCTGGCCAAATCAATCAGTTTTCAGAACCATCAGTGAAATATATGAGGAACCTTAAACAAGGAATCCAAGAAGCACAGATCATGTACTAGCAGTTGAAGCTTATTCCCAGGATAACTGATATTATACATATTTTCGTTCTTTCTTTTTCTGTGAGAATAATGGAGTTTTTGCTAGGTCAAAGTTTTGGAGGGAAAGTTGGATTTGGCATTTGTAAATGTAAAAGACTAAACAGATACATAGGAAAGAAGATTGCTTCAAGCATGAATTTGGAAGATAGTTGTTATAGAGTATGATGCCTTTATGAGCATATCAAATAACTTATGGAAAAAGCGTATTTAACCCTATCAATTTCTACCTTGATAAATACAATTTCAGTTTGATTATAATTTATATGCACACTACTTATACCTTAGTTAAAAAAAATGTTTTTTACAAAATTTGAACCTTTGCATCACACCATTTAACCAAACACATGTACAACTAAACGAAGGTAAACTTTTGAATAATAGTATAAATATGAAATTATATATAATAAACATGTTTATTTTACTTTTATCTCAGAATATATGTAATTGTTAAAGGGGTCAACTTATTATTTAGCTACAAGTGGTGGTCTGCGCTTCGTACAAAATGTTATCCTTTGTTTGTATCATCTATTATATGTAAAAAACTAAATGTCGTTCTTTGATTTTGTTATAGATGTTTATCATGTAACTATTGTCGTTCATCGATCAGGTCACCGTCGTGACATTGATAAAGAAGGCTCAGTTCTTAGGATTGAAACCATAGAGAATTATTGTACCGGCGATGATGTAGAAGACTCTGAGCAAAATCCTTAACAAGCACTGTTGCTCGCTCTCTATTTCCGATCTCGAAAGTGGAACGGCAAGACTCAACGCGTATCAATGCGAAGAAAGTTCCTCAAGGAGAGAGTGTAGCTAGGGGAAGAAGGGGTGAACAGATTGTTGCGGTTCCAAGAAGGTCTAAACCAACTACAGATATTTAGAAGTGAGTTTTGGTGGATGCCAAACATCCACCCACCTTCATCAATGAAGACACTCAGTTGGAACTGTCGAGGTATAGGGAACGACCTCACAGCTCGACGCCTCACGGAGATGTGTCAGAAGCATCGCCGAGGACTCTTGTTCCTTTAGAAGACGAAGAATAGAAAGCTTATGTTGCAAAATATTCAGGCTGACTTAGGTTTTGATAAATTGTTTACCATTGAGCCACTTGGCCAACGAGGTGGTTTAGCTTTATTTTTTATGGATGAATTTCAAGTCGATGTTATTTTTGAATAATTGAATGATCGATGTAAAAGCCGTCGTTAATGGAATAAATGTTCATATGGCGTCTTAGGCGTTTTGCCACAACTAGAGATGGTACATGGTTATTGATAGGTGATTTTAATGAAATAACAAGACACCATGAGAAAGATGTTGAAAAAATAAATGATCTGATACATCATTTCTTTCGTTTAATCAAATGCTTTCAGATTGTGGTATGCTTGAGTTCCCATTTACTGGAAATCAGTTGTCATGGGCTGGAAAACATCCAAGTGGATATGTTCGAATGTCGGTTAGATCGGGATCTTGAAAACGAGGATTGGCATGAAAACTTTCCACACTCTAGAGTACAGTATCTACGTGTGTGGGGATCAGATCATCGTCTGGTACTGGCAGATGTACTATCCAAGCCAGTCAGGAAGAGGAAAAAATTCAAATTTGATAAATGTTGGCTGGATAGTGAATATGTAGGACAATTCATTTTAGATGGATGGAACTCCTCAAACCTCTCTCTTAATGCAAACATAATGGATCTTATATCAAGCAGCATGAAAGCATTAACATAGTGGAAAAGAGGGAATGATCTACATATACGGTTATACCTTAGTTAAAAAATGTTCTTTACAAGATTTAAACTTTTGCATCACACCATTTAGCCAAACACATGTACAACTAAACCAATGTTAACTTTTGAATAATAATATAAATATGAAATTATATATAATAAACATGTTGATTTATTTTTATCTTAGGGTATATGTAATTGTTAAAGGGGTCAACTTATTATTTGATACAAATGGTGGTCTGCGTTTCGTACAAAATGTTATCCTTTGTTTGTACCATCTAATGTATATGTATAAAAAAAATTTGTTCTTTGATTTTGCTATAGAGGTTTGTCATGTAACTATTGTCGTTCATCGATCAGGTCACTGTCGTGACATTGATAAAGAAAGCTCAGTTCTTAGGATTGAAACCACAAAGAATTCTTGTACCGGCGATGATGTAGAAGACTCTGAGCAAAAATACTTAACAAGCACCGTTGCTCGCTCTCTATTTCCGATCTCGAAATTGGAACGTCAAGACTCACCGCGTATCAATGCGAAGCAAGTTGCTCAAGGAGAGAGTGTAGCTAGGAGAAGAAGGGGTCAACAGATTGATGCGGTTCCAAGAAGGTCTAAACCAACTGCGGATATTTAGAAGCGAGGTATGTTGGATGCCAAGCATCCACCCCACCTTCATCAATGAAGACACTCAGTTGGAACTGTCGAGGTATAGGGAACGGCCTCACAGCTCGACGCCTCATGGAGATGTGTCAGAAGCATCGTCGAGGACTCTTGTTCCTTTACAAGACGAAGAATAGAAAGCTTATGTTGCAAAACATTCAGGCTGACTTAGGTTTTGATAAATTGTTTACCTTTGAGACACTTGGCCAACGAGGTGGTTTACCTTTGTTTTTATGGATGAATTTCAAGTTGATGTTGTTTTCGAATAATCGAATGATTGATGTAAAAGCAGTCATTAAAAGAATAAATGTCTATATGATATCTTACGCGTTTTGCCACAACTAGAGATGGTACATTGTTCATGATAGGTGATTTTAATGAAATAACAAGATACCATGAGAAAGAGGTTGAAAAAATAATCGATCTGATACATCATTTCTTTCATTTAATCAAATGCTTTCAATTGTGGTATGCTTGAATTCCCATTTACTGGGAATCAGTTTTCATGGGCTGGAAAACATCCAAGTGGATATGTTTGATGTCGGTTAGATCGGGATCTTGGAAATTAGGATTGGCATGATAAGTTTCCACACTCGAGAGTACAGTATCTACGTATGTGAGGATCTGATCATCGTCCAGTACTGGCAGATATATTATCCAAGCCAGTCAGGAAGAGGAAAAATTTTAAATTTGATAAATGCTGGCTGGATAGTGAATATGTAGGTCATGTCATTTTAGATGGATGGAACTCCTCAGACCTCTCTCCTAATGCAAACATAATGGATCATATATCAAGCTGAAGGAAAGCATTAGGACAGTGGAAAAGAGAGAAGGATCTAAATGCCGCGAAAATTAGTCGAAGAGCTAAAATCAAAGGTGGATAATCTTTACTCAGATGATGATGCCACAACAGAAGAAATTGGGGAAGCTTTAAAAGAACTGATTGATGCTCTGAATGCGTAGGAATTATTTTGGAAGCAGAAGAGTAGAGTTTTCCGGCTCAGAAAAGGGGAAATGAATACCAAGTTTTTTCATGCTATTACCAAACAAAGAAGAGCCAGGAATAAAATCACAGGTCTTCTAGATTCCTCTAGGAATCTTGTGCATGATGAGGAAAAATCAGTAGCCATTGCTACTAGTTACTTTAGAGATGTGTTTGAAACTTCAAACCCTGAACTCATTGATGAGGCATTAACAAATGTTACAACGAAAATAAATGATCGCCTGAACGCAGACCATACATCTCATGTGTCAGAATGGGAGGTTAAGTTGGCTATGTTTTCAATGCACCCGAAAAAGGCTTCTGGACCTGATGGCTTCACAGCTCTATTCTATCATAAATTCTGGGACATTGTGAAAGATGACTTAACGCATATGGTAAATGAATTCCTTTTCGATGGAATAATGGCCAATAGACTCAATGATGCCAACATTTGTCTAATCCCGAAGAAAGAGAAACCAAATGAGATGTCCCAGTTTCGACCAATCAATCTTTGTAGTGTGAGCTACAAGACAATCTCTAAGGTCCTATGTCAAAGATTAAAGTGAGTGCTGCCAAATCAAATATCTGAAACCTAGTCAGCCTTTGTTTCTGGAAGACAGATAATTGATAATGTACCGATATCACATGAAATGTTCCATGCTCTTCATACAGATCCCAGAGGAAGAAAAAACAGAATGACAATGAAGACTGGCATGCGTAAAGCTTATGATCGGCTGGAGTGGGAATTTATTAGTGTGGTCATGAAAAAATGGGTTTTTCCGACTTTTGGATTGAGTGGATAATGCGATTTGTTTGGTCGGTAAAATATGATGTCATGTTCAATGGTCAACCAAGATGAAATATAGCCCCACAAAGGGGATTACGTCAAGGAGAACTTTTGTCCCCTTTCATCTTTATCCTATGCATGAAAGCGCTTGTTAGCCTTCTAAATCACGCAGAGAATCAAGGCAACATAACGGGGATGCGCGTCTCACGCGCTGGCCCTCTGGTATCACACCTTCTCTTTGTTGATGATAGCTTGTTCTTTTGTAAGGCGGAGTCACGTGAATATGATGAAGTCATGAAAGCTCTTAATACTTATGGGAAAGCTTCTGGACAATGTATCAACTTTGAAAAATCATCCTTGCTCTTTGGTAAGAAGATTTGGGGACATGTAAAAAAGGTTGTTAAAGTTTCAATAGGGATTACAAATGAGGGGGGAATGGGTACTTATTTGGGTATCCTGAAGGACATCAGTTGATCAAAACGGAAGTTATTAGCTTTCTTGAAAGAATGATTGCAAAGTCAGGTTAATGACTGGACATAACGATGGCTCTAAAAGGGAGGAAAGGAAATGGTTATAAAGTCTAACCTAGTGGCTCAATGTCAACTCTGCTTTTACCGTTACAAACTTGTGAAAATTTAGCTAGTGCCATTTCACAGTTCTGGTGGAGTTCAAACCCACCTAAGAGAGGTATTCACTGACAAAATAGGAAAAGCTTTGTAGATCAAGAGAAGATAGAGGGATAGGATTTACTGATCCATGAATTCAATATTTCCCTATTAGACAAATGATGTAGTTTTTATTATGCATTCTAAAATTTAGTAAGCTATTTTTTACTCTCTCAAATAAAGAGGTTCAGTTGTAGTATTTAGGGATCGAAGCCACATGGAGCGTGGGCACACAATAGACAATATATGTTTAGATTAAGCTAGGCAAACAGTTTATTAACGAAGTAATAATAGACAACTAAGCAAGTGATTGGTTTGATAACAATAGGATGAAATAGCTAGGTCTAGGGATTTATCAATCAATAGATTCAAAACACAAATCAAAGATGCTAAGGCTTTTATAGATCAAACTCTAGAACTCGAATTCAATAAGCAAATAATCCATCTCTCACATGCAATTACTAATCAGATGCCTAAGTTCTATGTTCCAGCTCTCGCATGCAAACAAGGATCGAGCGTTGATCAATACCATTGCTTGGGTATTGATCTATACTACCTCAGACAAGCATTAACACACATATCGGTAATGTTCAACTAGATCCTAGACCAACTCCCGTATGCGCCTAGATATCTAATCCACACATGGCTCGGGTTCCGTTAATTAATTACACTCTCGTGCCTCTCAATTGTCGTATGATTCTAGGTTAAAGAAA
The DNA here is from genome assembly GCA_905132885.1 of Moricandia moricandioides. NCBI lineage: Eukaryota > Viridiplantae > Streptophyta > Magnoliopsida > Brassicales > Brassicaceae > Moricandia > Moricandia moricandioides. The sequence continues at coordinate 49,407 of CAJHQQ010000925.1, read as the reverse complement.
TTAGTCACACTCTCGTGTTATTTCACTACTCTAGATCCTAGTATTACAAGCCACCCTGGTGTAGATATCTATAGATAACCTAGCAATCCTATGACTATCAATTTGACATTAAGAACATGAAATCCCTAAAGCTAACAAGATGATTACTCAGACATGGAAGCAATAACAAAAATCATAGTCTGAATAAATAATAGATATAGAAATCAATATAAACCAAAGGATTTCCAATCAATCTCTGAAGAATAATTGATCTTCTCTCTAAAACTTAAGACAAATAATAAAATAAAGCTTGGTTAGTGTCCAAGCGTGTCCGTCAACAATGGCTTAGAAAACATATAAATAGGATTTTAGGTCGTCCATGGGTATTTTGGAAATTTGTGATGGCTTATGGGCTTACCGTCGATAGACACCAAGGCTTTGCCATCGATCGACACTCATTCATCTTCTCGACAGCTTCCTCTCGCGAGGCAGACAGACTACACTTCCTTAATTTGAGCATAACTTTAGATCTAGCCGTCAGATGGACCTCAAACCAGTTTCATTGGAAAGCTAACTCAAAGCTCTATCTTCTGTAAAATATTAGCTCAAATCGCACCATGAGAACTTCTCCATCCATAGCTAAACTTCTGACGCATCTGCGCAATTCAGCATCTCTAAAAGCTCCATAATCACCAAAGTTCTCCAGAACGTACCTGAATCTGAAAATACTCTAAAACATACTACAAACACATATAATAAACTCTAAATAGGGATCATATCATGGCACAATAGTGGTAAATATCAGGCCTTATCAACTTCCCCAGACTTAACCTTTTGTTTGTCCTCAAACAAACAAAGCCTGTGAAAGAGGATTTAAAAACTGGAGATTACATAATGACTAAGTATAATTATCATCTTACTTTGTTGCCACCACATCCTTTCAAGTCAATCACAGAGAAACTTTATATACCTTATCCTAGTATAGCAACCAAATCCTTTCTACCAACAACTTAGCAAATACTAGCTTGACTCACCCTTCTACTGATTTTATTTCTTTGCATAAAATAAAAGTCCAGGTTTTACCCTGGGGGTATTGATCAAAGGACATATTGGCTCTTACCCCTGCAAGTATCTGAACACACAGGTAGCCTTCTCTGATTCCTTTCCCCTCTCTCTTCTCACTTCTTCTCAGTCAATGTCTCTCTTCTTTTGAGGGTATCATTTTATTTTATTTTTAATTGACTAAGATATTTGGATAGGCTTCCAGGAATCAAGCCATAATGGGTTTTTTGCCACCAGATCATGTTCACTTCTTTTTGACATTTATCTATTTCTAGGATCATATGAATCAAGCTTTAATGGTTGTAGCCACCAAATCATGTTCGACTCCTTTTTTGTTCTGAAGGGGAGAGAGAGGGGAATCAGAAGCACACAAACCTTTACCTTCCATACTTGCAGAAGGAATCCGATCAAGTGTATACCAAATCCCAAAGCAAGCTAATTATATCATGAATAGTGTTGGAAATCAGCTTCGGTTCCTTTAAACTTTCTAAGCAAGTGTGATTTAGTGGCAGGGTGATCCACTTTGGTATCTCTAGTAATCTATGCAAACAACCTTCTAAGAATGGTGCTAAAGTGTGGTTAGTCAATAATAAATCTTGATCATAATCTCCTTCTTTGCTCAATACAACTATTTGAAAAACTTATATAAATATATATATAAATAAAACTCAAAAACAAATAAATAACGTTAGCGAACCTCCCTCAGACTTAAATTACATTGTCCCTAGTGTTATCCGTCCCGAATTGGTTAGGATAAACCAAATCATAAGTAAATAGCTTAAGAGAGAAACTCGATACCAGACTCTGTAAAAGAGTATCGATCGATGACAGATGGATGGTGTCGACCGATTGTCATGATCCATGGTCGATCAATGTTTATTATTCAGTGTTGATCGATGGTACACCTGGAAGTTTCTACTCTGTTTCTTTTATTTTATTATAGAAAATAAAACTCAAAGTAGAACACAATATCAGTAATACCTCCCTCAGACTTAAACAACACTATCACCATTGTTATACAATCTGAGATTGGTGAAGAAAATAAATCATAAGGACCAAATTTAAAAAGGAAAATTGATATACATGCTTGCTGATGGTGACTGTCGATCGACCGGTTAGATCCGTCGATCGGCAGTGATCAAGTGTCGATCGATGCTCTGCGCAACCTATCTTCCTCTTATCTCTTTTTTTAAAAACCCAAAATAAATAAATATGAAAATTAGTAATAAATGAAAAATAAAATCTAATTAAAACTTACTAAACAGTGGGTGGCCTCCCACTCAGCGCTTGGTTATAGTCTTTAGCTCGACGTTTTGGAACTCTGAATCAGTACGGATGAGAAGGAGAACTTGCTTTAGAACAGCTCTTAGTTTCCCTCTTCCTCATTTTGTTGATGTTGTTGATAAAGGCTCTTGCAGAAGCTTCCCCTTTGTCTTTCATCTCTAGATCACATAGCACCATGACCTTGTTAAAAGGTTGCATACTTCCTTTGCAGCACATCCTATAATTAAGACTTCCCAACATCGCGAAGGAACCGGTGACAAGAAATCTGTACCTACCTTCTTTTTATTTTTCTTCTTCCTGGCCATTCCCCCAGACTTAGGCTTTTCAATCACAGGTTGCTCTAAAATATGGAGAGTGTCAATCGACGGTGATTTTGGTTATGTGGTTTTGTGGTTTGAATCAGATGTAGGTGTTGGATCTTCAGACGGCTCTATCCATGAAATAAACCCCACACTTTTGGTCTTTCCCACTGGATCGTAGAAGACATTTTCATCAACATTATTAAGGCGCATCTTGTTCTTCTTGAGATCACAAATTGTCCCTACTGTAGCCATAAAGGCTCTTCCAAAGATAAGAGAAGATTCTCGACCTGATTTGCTTCCCAAAACATGAAAGTCCACAAGAATAGTGCATTCACCTATCTCTACTTACATTCTTGATCATGCTTGTTGAGTTTACCTTGGAGTTATCTGCGAAGGTGAAGCTATCTTGAGAAGTTTCCTCCTTTAATCCTAACAGTTCGGCGGTTTCCTTGGCCATGATGCTGACTGCATATCCAGTATCACAGAGGACGTATGGTAAATTTGTGTCATGTATACAGTAGGGAGTCAGAAACTTCCCAGGATCTTGTCCTTCTTCAGTGTCTTCTTGGATTTACGGCTGACCATATTAAACAGCAACTCAATGTCCTTACCCGTCTTCTTGCTCTCTCTGAATAAATTACCAAGTTTGTGTTGGTGATATGCATCCTCAAATACATATCCTTAGGGACCCTCTTAACTCTCTTTTGAAATCCATCAAGTTCAGCCTTGTTAGCTTCTCTCGTGAGGTGTTTGGGAACATAGGGTTCTCTAGATCTCACTCTCTTCTTTGGACTTCTTTCTTTTGTTGCCTGCTTGTCCATGACAGATTCATGTTCGTCCATCTGGTGTTGATCGATATATGGTGTGTAGCATCGATCGATACTGTCAACGAAAGAGGTTTCAGCTGGAATCAATTGCCCTTGTTCTGGTGCATCGACATCCTGCTAATTAGTGGTCACTGTTGGCCTTTATGATGATCGGTGTGCATTATGGCTTGACATGGGCTTGTGTCAATCGATGCTCGCCTGCTGTCTTCAATTTTTTGTCGCCCGTTGATGTCGATCAACGTTGTCATGTTGGTGTCGATCGACGGAGTCCGTTTTAACATAGTACGGGTTGGTAGGAAGCCGGTGTCGTGTGGCGAAGTCTGAGTGGCTCTGAATTTTCACCGTTCCTACGTACTCTTCTATGGGTGTCGATCGATGCTCATCTAATGGTGTCGATCGACACTAGTGCGAGCTGCCAAAGGTCATCGAACTTTCGACTAGAAAAGCACCTTCTTCCAGCTTCTCATGTTCAATTACTTCCCCAAAGTCATTATCTAAGATTGCAACAACCTGATGCCGTTTGCTCTCCTCAGCCTTCTCTTAAAATAGAGCTTCTTGCCTCTTCGCAGCTTCTGTTTTCTGAGAATTGTGGGTGCTTAGCATCCTGACATGGGTGTTCATGGCTTCCATTCAGCTCTTTCTATATCCAATCTTAGATTTAAGTATGCACTCATCTTCTACTAAATTTCTTTGGATCATCCATCATAGATTTCATCCTCTGAATATGGTCCTGAAAAAAGATTTCATTGATATGATTCTCGTCCTCTTCTGCAGCTTGTTCCACCAACGAAACTTCATGTACAAAAACATTTTTGTCCTCAACCTCAATGATCTTGTCATTATTCGTAACACCTGATTGCATTCTGTGAGTATCCATATTCCTTATATTGTTGTTATACACAAAGTTCTTAATCAGTTTCTTAGCTTCCTCTGGAGTCTTAGTCCCAAAGTTCCCTTCGCTTGCCTGATCCAACATTATATGATATTGCGCATCAATACCTTTGGAGAAGAATCCCAACAGTTGAACCTCCGTGAAACCATGATGTGGACAGTCTTTTTGGTACCCCTTAAATCTGTCCCAAGAGCTTCTAAAACCTTTAGTAAGTCCCTGAGAGAATGTCAAAATCTTATCCCTTAGCTCTTCGGTCTTTGCATCATCAAAAAAAAAATAGTCAGAAACGCAGTCTGGACATCATCCCAGGTAGTGAGAGATCCTGGTGGTAGAAGTTTCAGCCAAACAAGTGTATTCCCAGAGAGAAAATACTTGAATAACTTGCATAGAAGATAGTTTATAGTTTCTTCATTCTCGAGGATGCTAGAAAAAAACAATCCTGTAGTGTTTCAATGTGGTCCATGGGATCTTCATGGGGAAGGCCATGAAAGGGGTGCTCGGTCACATGAGTAAAGTATGCAAGTCTTATCTGGCCGTTGACCCCCTGGATTTCTCGAGGTTGAATCGCAGACCTGTTAATATAGAATCGAGTAGGCTTGATCAACTCTGCTATCAATCGATTCTCAGGGATTACATTCCCCTGTGCATCTAATTTCAGACCTACTGCATTACATAGATAACCCTCAGGGTCATGCAGGTCTCCATTCCCATCCCTAGTCAGAATAAGTGCCGCAAACATCTTTACTCGCCGGTTACTGTCGATTGATAGTAAAGTAGAAGTGTTGATCAATGTTCGTCCAAGAGAGGTGTCGATCGACGTCGAAGTATTGTTGTCGATCGATGCTAGACGTCTCTCTGCGGATGGTGCGTTCAATAGCTGATGGGTCTGAGAAAAGTAAGTATATTTCCTTGTTGCTCCTAGTACTGCTCTGCATGTACCTGAAAGACATGGAAAAATTTATGTAAGTAACAGAAACAGAAAATAAAAACCTAGACTAACCCTATTAATCAAGTCTAATGGCGATCCTCGCTCCCTGGAAACGGTGTCAAATTTGATGTAGCTTTTATTATGCACTCTCAAATTAAATCTATTAGTTCCTTTTTCCTCTCTCAAATAAGAGGTTCAGTTGTATTACTTAGGAATCAAATGCACAGGGAGCGTGGGCACACAATAGACTACATATGTTTAGATTAAGCTAGGCAAACAGTTTATTAAAGAAGTAATAATAGACAAGTAAGAAGGTGACTTGTTTGATAACAATAAGATGAAATAGCTAGGTCTAGGGATTTATCAATCAATAGATTCAAAGCACAAATCAAAGATGCTAAGGGTTTTATAGATCAAATTCTAGAACTCGAATTCAATAAGCAAGTAATCTATCTCTTGCATGCAATTACTAATCAGATGCCTAAGTTCTATGTTCCAGCTCTCGCATGCAAGCAAGGATCGAGCGTCGATCAATTATAATGCTTGGGTATCGATCGATACTACCTTCAGACAAGCATTAACACACACATCGATAATGTTCAACTAGATCCTAGACTAACTCTCGTATGCGCCTAAATATCTAATCCACACAGGGCTCGGGTTCCGTTAATTAATTGCACTCTTGTGTCTCTCAATTGTTCAATGATTCTAGGTTCATGCAATCAGTCACACTCTCGTGTTATTGCACTACTCTAGATCCTAGTATTACAAGTCACTCTGGTGTAGGATCTATAGATAACCTAGAAATCCTATGACTATCAGTTTGACATTAAGAACATGAAATCCCTAAACCTAACAAGATGATTACTCATACATGGAAGCAATAACACAAATCATAGTCTGAATAAATAATAGATAGAGAAATCAATATAAAACTAAAGGATTTCCAATCAATCTGTGAAGGAGAATTGATCTTCTCTCCAAAACTTAAGACAAAGAATAAAATAAAGCTTGGTTAGCGTCCAAGCGTAGCTATCAACAATGGCTTAGAAAACATATAAATAGGGTTTTAGGTCGTCCATGGGTATTTTGGTAATTTGTGATGGCTTATGGGCTTAAGTCGGCCATAAAAAAGTGGGTCCTGTCTTCTAGGATCACCATCGATCGACACCAAGGCTGTGCCGTCGATCGACACTCATTCATCTTCTCGACAGCTTCCTCTCGTGAGGCAGACATACCACGCTTCAGTACATCAAGCATTTCTTTAGATCTAACCGTCAGATGGACCTGAAACCGGTGGTATTGGAAAGATAACTCAAATCTCTATATTCTGTCAAAATATCAGCTCAATATCACCATGGAAAGGTCCCCATCCATATCTAAACATCGGACGCATTTTCGTAGTTCTGCACCTCTAAAAGCTCTAGAATCACCAAAGTTCTCCAGAACGTACCTGAGCCTGAAAATACTCTAAAACATATTCTTAAAACATATAATATACTCTAAATAGGGAAGATAGCATGGCAAATTAGTGGTAAATATCAAGTCCTATCAGCAAACAATTATGGACACTTGTACAGTTTCCTGACTCCCATTTGGCAAGAATTTTAAGGGGTAAATACTTCAGATGTAGTTCGCCTTGCGACTAAACAAGTGTGCTAACCCCTCATATGGGTTGACGAGTATAATGGCAGCAAAAACACTTATATCATTGGGAATTAGACATAATGTTCATTATGGGAATGAGATTAGGATTTGGAAAGATCTTTGGTTGCAAACAATATCGGCAAGGTCAGCTAGACCAATCGCACTGTTGGTCCACCCAATGATGCCAGTAAGCCAATTACTGATAGGACCCCATAAAGATGGAACACAGAACTTCTGGAGAACTATGTTAATCAGGAGGATATTTCATTGATCCAATCTCTGGCCATAAGTTAAGGATATTACCGAGATAAATATTGCTGAAGCTACACAAAGAATGGTATGTATACGGTTAAATCCGTTTACTGGGTAGCAAAAAATATGCTTAACAAAGAGAAAATGGAGCCACTGATAGCACCGAGTATCATAAAACTTCAAGCCTTTGCTTGGAAAATTAAAGCTCCACCAAAATTCAAGCATCTGATCTCGCAAACAATCTCTGGACAACTAGTAGTGACAAACAATCTCAATCATTGTCATATGAGATGTGATAATCATTGTCCTCGATGTGGAGCAGGAGATGAAATTATAAATCATTCCATATTTTAATGTCCACCAGCGCTGCAGGCATGGGACCTATAACATCCACCCCAACGCCGCCATTGGTATTCCCCTGTGGAAGCCAATTTACAAATATGGACTTTCTTTTTTAGAGAAAGAATGATATTGAGATCTGAATTGGATAAAGACCCATACCCATGGATTGTAAGGTTCATCTGGAAAGCTAGAAATGATATATTATTCAGAGGTATAGATAGGGACCTTTTGCAAAACTGTTTAACATGCTGAGTCAAAATGCCATGCTTGGTTTAAAGCAAATTGCAAACATGATGAGCTGACGGAAGCACAACACCCTAAACAAGCAACAATCACTGAGAGATGGATCCTAAACACATGACTCACTCTTTAGTGATTATGGATGGACATGGATAGACTCGAGAGGAGAAACCTAGTTACTAGGAGCAAGAAGCCAATGGGGAAGAATCTCTTCACTTCACTCGGAGCTCGAGGCCCTCTTATGGGCAATGGAGTGCATGTTACAGCTATCGAGTGCCAGGCTTTTTGCACAGAATGCAAGGACCTAGTCTCGATGATTCAAGATCCCAGAACATGGCCGAACTTTTCCACAGAGCTAAAGGAGCTGAAGAATAGATTCACAGATTTTTTTATTGTTTTTATCCTCGTACTGAAAATGCCTCGTCTGATTCTTTTGCTAAGATAGCAAGAGCCTTTCACATGGACATGTACTACATTGGTTGTTCTGTTCCAGTTTGGTTCTCAGACCACCTCAATTTGAGTAAATAGAATGGTTGTTTGATTAAAAAAAAACTGTTGTCGTTCATTTTGACCAAAACTCGTCTTCTAATTGGATTTATTGTTTTCATGTCCTCAAACTATGATTAACTATTACCTGCTATTTTTTGACAGTGGGTATTTTCATAGGAAGTTCCAACGTATTTTCTAGTGCTGGGGTGAGTAACTGAGACAAAATTTAAAAAGGAAAACAACTTGTTTCCGATTTGAGACCTTGAATATGTTGTTTAAATTGTAAACATATATTTTTAATCTGTTTGTAGTAAAATTTTATGGTCGAACCGGTTCAGGATAACGACAATGTCGAACTGGTAGGACAAGCACTCCTTTTTGGCGTTAGATACTGGAATTAAAATTTATTTGAGCTTTGATATCTAGGAATGATGGGTGACAAGGCAGAAGTTCGATGACGATCAGTGAAGGGGAAACTATGAACCGACGAGCTCACATGTAGCGTTTCTAAAGGTGGGATTTGGTCTGGAATTTGAGTGGAATCTGAGCGATCCATCATCATAGAAGAAAACTGAGGTGGTTGTGGGAGAATTTTTCAGGGCAACAAATGTTGTGATGACGAGGACGACTTTATGATGTTGGCGCTAGAATAAGGGGTCAAACCTCTGACCTTGTGGTTAACAGCCGATGACGATGACACTTTGAATTTGATATATGGTTTGTCAGGGATGGAGAGACAAAACTTTTGAGGGAGGAGGTAGACGTATTGGAGTAGACCATAAAGGTTATTGTTTGTCCTTGGGAGTTATTGTTGTAGGCCATGAGTCCGTATGTTGTTTTTTTCCTTGTGTCATTCAATTGGGCCATCATTTTCTAGGTTGTTTCATGCTCTTAAGAGTTTTTGAAATGGACCATCATTTCCTAGGTTACTTATTTCCCTTGAGAGTTGTTAGAGTAGGCTATCATTTCGTATGTTACTGTTTGTCCTTGAGAGTTGCTGCAAGAGAACTGCTACAATTTTCTTTACATGATAAGCTCATTTATCCACTTTTTTGTGGGTGGATATGGATTCGGTGATCATCGAGGATGATGACCTCATAATGATGAAGACCGTTGGGAATGAATTTGATATTTTCCATCACTGAACATTGTGCAAACCAAAGACTAAAACTTGAGTATGGTCAGCGTGCCATTTTTCTTCGTATTTTAAGAATTTTTTACTACACGGTGGACGCTAACTGTTGAAACCCAAAACGGTAAGTGTCAACCAACATGATAATTGGTCAAACATAGAGTAATATACTCAATGTATGATATGGAACTCGGAGAATCTTGTTGTTGATGAAGTTGTACCCAGGCGATGGCAAAGAGTTAAAGGGAAAGATTTGTGATTATAGCTATACCTTATGTGAAGGCTGCATATGTACACCCATAAAAGAGATCAAGTAATTCGTAGTACTTCACACGTGTGATTTGAGTTTACCTCCTAGAGGTGAAGGTTAGATTCAGATTGATACCATAATGGAATGATGGTATGTGCAAACGACAAGACATAAAGATTACGGGATGACGACGCATAATAATAACTTTGTGGGATGACAACTTTGGTTCACGCTGTCAGAATGATACCTCCGGAGAAATGCTGCAGAATGGTAGTCTTGGATGACAATGTCACCAAGATGGTGTGCTTCATCAAGAGGGATGTTAAATTCAGGGCTACGACTTGGCCCTCTTTTGTTTGGTATAAGCCTAATCCTATTTTAACCATGGCGCTATTTTAACTTTATTTTAATCAAGGGTTAGAGATGATACTGGGGTTAGCCCATTTTATTTTCATGCAAGTTAAAAAAAAATTGTATATCAATTTTTTTCTTCAACTAAGCATGAATTTAAAAACCCAAAGCATACATATTTTTATTCATAATTATATAATGTATATCATGAAATTAAAAACCCAAAATTTACATATTTTTATTCATAATTGTTTAATGTTTATCATGAAATTAAAACCCCAAATTTGTTCATCTCCAAGGCTCCAACACGTTGCTCTCCTAGTTTCCTCCAAACCCCACTCTGCAAAAACATAATAAGAGAACTTAATCACTCATGAAGTCACCGAACACACCCAAGTGAACAAAACCGTGACCAGTCCATGAATGCATACTAGTCTACAACTATACAAGTTCATTACCACATAGTGCTTTCAAGTTCAATGCTTAGCAACCTACCAAAACAAGTTCAATTAGACACTAGTAAGCAAAACCCCAAAGGATAAATGACTCAACATATCTCAGTGGAAACACTCGCTAGCTAAATACATATCTAAGCAATCAAACAGAGAAGCAAACCTCAGAACAAGAAGCGAGCTTTAATCAACAAAGACAGCAAAAATATGGTCACAAAACTTCACGATAAGCATTCAATGAGCTATAAGACAAGGGATGTTTCTTCTCTAGACAAAAAGCACTTGAAAGCAGATGACAATATGAACCACAAAAACTCATATGCAAGTTCAAGAGTAAGCATTCAATGAGCTACAAGAACATGGAGCACACGCAAGTTGAGCTAATTTCACTGTATCACAGATTAAGGTTTTCCTAACTGAGCTACAATTCAAACAACTCATAAAAAGCTAAAGCTTAACAGCAAGATTCTTCACAACAGCCATCTAAACGATGATCAGCAGCAACAAAAAGGATTCAGAAAAAGTTAATAACATTGGCATAGACTTATCAGGAGCACATTAAAAATAAAAAAGTTTCATACAAAGACAAGTTGTTTACTAGTTTACACAAGACCAAAAGTAACATAACAGAGAACACACACAAGATTCCAAGCTATAGTTCATTAGAATAATTACCACATAATGCTTGAATCTGTCATTCCTGAGCTATTTAATTTTTTTTGTTACCATCATCATCATCATAATGAAAGTAATCCTCGGTGTCTCCAACAACAAGTAATGAAAGAAATTGTTCAAAAAATTAGTTAACGAACAAAACATATAAATAATAATGATTTTAGAGCTCAAACAATCTAAACAAATAATCAATGGGGATTGGAAGTTAAGTCATGATTTTTAGAACAAACACACTGGGGATCCAATCAGGAGGAGAGAAAGGTTCAATCTAAGAAAAAAAACCCACAAACCAAATTGAACTTGAGCTAAAAAACTTAACAAGTTTACAAACCCAGAGCAGAGATCGATGTTACCTCTTAAACAACCAAAGCATGATGTGAAGAAGATCTCGAGTGTAACATACCTAGAACATTGAGAGAGCCTGCCGAGTGTTTCGATATCGTCTCCATAAAAAACCTAGAAGATCGAATCAAATGGGTTTAATCTGCTTAACAAGACCGAATCGAATGGGTTTGATCAAACGTAGTTCATAGGATCAAGCTCAGGAAAGACTTGGATCTATGTTCGCAAGTCCCAACTCGTTTCTCTCAATCTCAAGCCGCCAATGTCTAAGCAAGAAAGATGGAGAAGAAATGAAAAACGACGCTGTGCTGATTTTTTTTCATCAAAAAAAAGTTAAGGGCTGAAGATTAGCCCAAGTCTTATTTTAGTTGTCCTATTTTAACCAAGATACAAAGTAAAGGGCTTATGGTTAAAATATTGGATGCAGGCTGGGCTAAACATATTGACTAAAGCCCATGACAACATTCTTACTCATCGGAGACCATAGTTATCAGGCGCATGACCCTCTGGATCTCCTAGAGAGATCTCATTCTTGTCTTTTTCTCTACTTCTTTTTCTTTTTTTCTCCAAAAGGGGAAGATGAAAGATCTCTCACATAAAAGGGTGACTTCATATTTATAGAAAATGGAGTGACACTACTAATTTTGTCAAAAAAAATTTCTTTGTTTAATGGGTCAATGTTAATTTAGGAGAGCAAAGTGGGGTCGTGATGTCTTGAGATATTACATTATTTCACTAATCATATTTATACTCATTTGGATCATTTAGGATCATTTAGAGTCCATTTAGATGTGTGCTTGTTTAATTATTCAGGTTTGGAGAAGCTTTAGTTCAAGTTTAGAGAATTTGATGGGTAAACATGAACAAATGTGCAAAGGAGGCTTCGACCGCGGACGAGTTCCACGGACAAGCCCCGTCCGCGGATTATGGCCAGTTAAGACGGGTGAAGATGGACGAACCGCGGACTGAAACTGCGTACATGGTGCATCCGCGGATTTGGACCAGAAAGGTCACCTTTAGGAGTGTACAAACCACAGACCAAAACCGCAGGTGAAGGCTGTCTGCGAGATTGGATGATGGCAGACCGCGGGTGGAGATTGCGGACGATGGTGGTCCGCGGTCTGGACGAGATGATTTCTGTGGACAACTCCCGCGGCCTAACAACGTCTGCGGATTTTGAGCAGTGTGCTACCATCTTCTTGAACTTTCCCGCAGACAACTCCTGCGGCTTACCTCTGTCCGTGGTCGACACCCAGACCAGCTTATTTTACAAACAAATCAACTAAGAGATATAATCATATAAATACATAAATTAAGTAACCATTAATATATATAATTACATTTATTAAAAATATTTAATAATACTAATAGTTTAGTTTTTTTGAATCTTAATGCTTAAAATTGGTGTCTTTCTTTTTTGCTTCTTTTTCTGATTTTCATCATATTTAGATTCATTTATATTATATTTAGGAGTATATATTATATTTGCATGTGTATTTGTGTATTTTAAGTTTTGTCAGCTTTATTGGTTTAAGGTGGATTAAGCCACAAAGAGTTAAAAGATCAATATAGATTAATGTAATAATGGTATATTTGGAGGCTCGTCTTTTGAAACGACATTGAATTGAGTTGGCTTTCCAATGGAGTTGGCTACAAGTCATTTGGAGATGTATTGAAATAGTAATGTCTTTTCCATATAAATATTCCTCTTCAACAATTTAAATTTTCTAAGCTACCTAAGCATAGTTTTCTTTTGATTTATATTATTTTAGACTTTAGATCTTGTGAATCTTGCTTGTGTTTAAGGATTTATTTTTCTTATCTTGTTTATTTCTCTTTCTCCCATCTCTTAATTATATATTAATTTATTTCGTGAAGATTAATGAGTAGATCTTTAAATCTTTTGATTTTGGTAGATTATGATGATCTTTATTTATGATTTTTGGTGCTTATTTTATATAGATTGTTGCTTGATTGATGTTCTTAATGCTAGAGTTAGGTTGGAAAATAATGAATGTAGACTTTAGGCTTTTCGTGCCCGAAAATTATTTAATGAACTACTCGAAAGAATCAATCAATGTGTTTTACTTTCTTAGCCAGTGGACGTTGATTCTAGGGGTTTTAGTGGCTATTAGGACTTAATATTCATGCATTTGCTTAAAGGAGGTTGACGCTAGGGTTTTTTAGTGGATAAAACGGAGATAATGTTCTTGATTAACTAAAATTTATTGTGTTAGCTTAAGATATTCTATAATGATGTCCAAAGATGAAGACTATGTTTAAGTAATTGTGTTATGAATATAAGATAATTGTTAATACATGTTAAGAATATGATGTTTAAGTTGTAAAGTATTTGATTAAGATAATGTAATATATATATAATGTTAAGGAATGAAAAATGAAAGGATACAAGATATCGCAGTATCACTGATACAAGCATTTTGATAATGGTGACAATTACATTTTTTTGGGAAGCATGAAACGATGAAAAAATTATGCAGATCATCTTTGGATATCAAGAATGGAAAGCATTGATAAATCGCTTTGTATGCATAGAAAAGATATTTTAAAAAACTGTTTCGAATTAAAAAAAAAACACATGGAATTAGCTGAGATTGGCCACTCTCAGGATCAAGTGGAGTGAGGTGATATTGTTCAAGCATTCTACCCGATGTATTGTTTTCGTGCCGAGCTTGTGATTCAAGATTGGCTCAGCACTGACGATAAAATGGGTAAATGTGATCCTATAGTAAAACCAAATAATCACATATCTTTTGTTCTCTATAAGGAGCCATGGAAACAAATAATCAAATCAATACTATTAAAACATAAGCAATTTTTATCTACTTGCAAGTAGTCTATGTTGGACCATTAAATAAAACAATAACATTAAATTATTTTCCCTATTAAATTGGATACATTTAATTGTCTAATGTTACTTATATATCTGAAACGTATCTATAGTTGATTTCAACAAACTTGATTATATACCAATATTATCTACACTTAAAAGTATCTATAGTAAAATGTTCATTATTTGTACTGTCCATTAAAACCAAAAACGTCACTCATATTGCCATATTTATCATTCATTTCTCAAGGATCTGTTATATTTTAAACTTACAAATTATATTTTAACCCTAGGAATTGTATGTTTACATCAGCCATTATAAGCATACAACCATCATCTATAATTCTCATTTATGATGAATGTTTCAGTCTGATAATTGTATACTAAAACCAAAGCACGAATGTTTGTAGATTTTAAATCCTGCAAATTATATGTTAACACCATGAATTGTATGTTTACATCAGCCATTATAAGCATACAACCATCATCTATAATTCTCATTGAAACAATTTTCATCAAAATCTAAATGTATATCCCATCTTACATGCAAATTTAGAAATTTGTACGTATAATATAAGTATAAACAGTTGCAGGATTTTGATGAAAAGTATCAAACAATTAGATAATATTTTGTACAGAATATATCAAAAACAATAAATTTTTGCAACAATTATAACAGATTCTTACGTAATCCGCCATTCAAATCTTCAACCTAAAGATTACGTAATCCGCCATTTAAATTTTCATTTAAACTTATACAATAATATGCAGTAAAATTATAACAGATTTAAAATCTAAACTGTCGTTGCTATATTATATCGTGCCTATATATTGATTTTCTATTTAATAACGATAACTTAAATACTTCTAAACTGTATATTCCTGATTTCATGTAAGTATATCCATCGAATATACTTCAGATTATACGATTAAAAATTTAAACACATCTACACGTGAAATTTTTTCAGGACTACATATTCTTATAAAAAGCCACTCTGACACAGCAGTCAAAACCAATATAAACGCCAGCAAAAGTGTCTATTGTGGTCAAAGTCATGGGTTCCATAATTAAAATCAGCAATTTAAGTGATATTAAGCCTTACAGATCTTCATGGAGAGTCCAAGTGAAAGTGCTTCATACCTGGAAGTCCTTCACTCCCCATTTTGGTGCTTCACTTGAGATGGTATTAGCTGATGAAAATGCCAGTTATATCTTCCAAACTAAGTTATACCTATATTTTATCATCTTAATATATTTTCTAAGCTTTTGGGGTTTCTGTTTTAGGGCGTTAAAATACACGCAAGTTGCAAGAAATCTTTCTTTGAACGTCTCGAGAGACATTGTCGTGTTGGAGAATGGAAAATTATTACTAACTTCACTTTAAGTCAAGCGTCTGGCCTTTACAGAGTCACCAACCATGTTTACAAAATGTCATTCGTTGGTCAAACTTCAATAAGTGAATCAGAGCTAGAATGCAATAACATGTTCCTCGGGCTCCATGATTTTGACACCATTCTAAGTGGTTCACTTAACACATGTTTTCTTATTGGTAATTTACTATTTTGTTATTCATTTATCCGATTTTTTCTATATTTTAGAATCTCTGTAACATTCAGTTTTTGTGCTTGATAGATGTGATCGGTGAAGTTCTAGACTTTTGTGGGCTAGATGTTGTTCAATGTCAAGGAAAAGAAAGAAAAAAAGTGGAGTTTACACTAAGAGATATGAAGTATGTTTTAGAATAAATTAATACTTTATTCACAATTTTTTTTGGCCTACTGGTAGTCCTAATGTTTTTATATTTATTTTCCTAATCAGTGATCAACGCCTTCAATGCTGTCTATGGGGAAAGTTTGCTGAACTTGTGACTACCCAAGTCAAGGAACCAAATAATGGAGATATCTGTTTAATCCGATTTGCTAAAATTGGAAAATACAGGGGTATCTAAATTAGTTTTTAATTTATTTAATTTGTTGTATATATATATATATATATAGGAAAATTTATATTTTATGATTTTGACAGCTATTTTACTAATTTACATGAGAGTTTCAAGTTTCTAATTCATTTGATTCTTCCTTGGTGTTGATTAACCCAAAAATCGAAGAAGCACATGCACTAAAACAAATGCAAGGAAACTAAATACCCCTTTTGGCTGATTTAGTAAATTACTATTTAAGTTGAATTGACCCGCTTTATTAATCATTTAGGTTTCATGGTGAAAACAACTCTATTGAGTTGTATGAACCTAAAGAAGATAAGCTTTTGAACCAACAAAGGCGTGAGAAATGGTCTCAGTTTCCATTCAGAACCATACAAGAAATGAAACAAATAGAGAAGGTTTGTAGAGGTGTTGGATAATTGTTTACTTTATTATACCATTTATTATTTTAATCCCTAATTTCAAATTTGTAGGCTGGAAACTGCAGAGTTATCTGTTCAGTTTATGCCATTGATACTGATTGGGGATGGTATTACTTTGCTTGCTTGGTTTGCAACAAAAAGGTTTTCAAGATGTCTGGTTCAAGTGAAGATCTAAATGTGTCCAATGGTGGTGTGAAGTTTGCACACGTGTTGTTACGAAAGTTTCACCTAGGTTATCAATTAGAACATTCGCTATGCTGTACAAATATTTCTGTTACAGTAAAGTAATAATTATAACATGTTGGTTTTATAATTCAGGTACAAACTGCATTTACTTGTGAAGGATCAATCAGGAGAGTCAAAATTCATGCTTCTAGACTCTGTCGCAAAAACTATTGCAAAAGCATCTGCAGAGAAACTCCTAAATGGTTCTTTGGATGAGCTAATAAACAACATAATGTTTTTGTAATAAATTTCTGTGATTACAAGCATTTGACTCACTATCTAAATAATCTTATTATCTCATTATTAGATTGAAGATCCAGAACTGTTACCAGCTGAAATTATGGAGTTGGTTGGCAAGACTTATGGTTTTGGTATTGCTGTGGATGAACATAATGTTGCCTATGGAGTGGAGATCTACAAAGCAATGAAAGTTTGGAATCTTCATGACATTATTACCACTGAATCTACCGTGGAATCTGCAAATCACTTTGATACAGACACTACAATGTTAAGTTATAGTGAGGTATAACAACTTATTTGCACGTTATCATATATTTCCAGAAGCATAAACTCTAATCTATTGTGAATTTAATTTTAGGTTTCATGTCAACAAATTTCTTACATCCCATCAAGTTCGGACTCTCTTTCAACTCCTTCATCTAAGCGTTCTAATGAAGACAATGAAGTGAATGCACCTGATATCAATTCTTCAACAAAGAAGCAATGCACAAAGATGATTAAGATTGAAAAACTTGATGAAGAAGAAAGCAAAGAGAATAACAGTGACTGATTAGTCAATTTGTGTTTTTAAGTTTCGATGTTTTTCATCTTTTTCCTTGGTGTTTTATTTTATTTAGTTTGTGTTTTATTTTCTTAAAGTTAGTGTTTATTTGATTTCTACTGAAATTAATAAAAATTATGTTTCATGCATTGAACAATTTAATTTGATTACTTATTTTCAGAAAACTTACTTTATTAATGTTCTACAGACACCATGTCTGGTCGACTTAAACATAATTGGTTTGAACAAAAACATATAATGTCTGTGTAACTTTTTATTTTAATATGTCAATTTTATTATACAATATATAACTAGATATTTCTTGTAGATGCATATCACCAGGTTTTCCTTTAGATATTTCTTATCTAATAACTCTCTAATATATGACTTATCATTTCAAGGAAACTAAAATTAAAATCATTTAATTAGTCTAAATTTTAAATAATTGAACGTAATTATTTTTGTACCGTAACAAACAATATATTTTAACTAACTAAATTATATTAACTAACTAAATTACGTTCTTATCTAATAACTCTCTAATATATGACTTATCATTTCAAGGAAAATAAAATTGGATACATTTAAATAACAATATATTTTAACTAACTAAATTACGTTCTTATCTAATAACTCTCTAATATATGACTTATCATTTCAAGGAAAATAAAATTGGATACATTCAATACTATTAAAACAAACAATATATTTTAACTAACTAAATTATATTAACTAACTAAATTACTCGATTATCTGATAACTCTCTAATATATGACTTATCATTTCAAGGAAAATTAAAATATTCAATTATTTTTGTATCGTAACAAACAATATTTTTTTTCAAACCAATTATATAGATGCATATCACCAGGTTTTCCTTTATGTCGATAAACCCCGAAATATAATATATTTTATTTGTATTTTTAATATGATTAAATTACGTTATTATCTAATAACTCTGTATATGACTTATCATTTCAAGGAAAATAAAAATATTTAATTATTTTTGTATCGTGACAAACAATATATTTTAACTAACTAAATTACTCGATTATCTAATAACTCTCTAATATATGACTTATCATTTCAAGGAAAATAAAAATATTCAATTATTTTTGTATCGTAACAAACAATATATTTTAAATGATTAAATTACACGATTATCTAATAACTCTGTAATATATGACTTATTATTTGAAGGAAAAATAAAAATATTCAATTATTTTTGTATCGTAACAAACAATATATTTTAACTAACTAAATTATTTTAACCTAATATATAATCGTGATTATCGTGCCATTAGCAAGCAAACATGGAGAAGAAAAAACTTGGTATCCATGGAGATGCTTATGATACATCAACACATAATAGAACGAGATCACAGACAACAGAACGTCTAAGCTGTCTAAAAAGTAAGTAAAATATGTAAGCACAATTAACTAATTCTGTGTTGATACTGTGATTTTGAGTGTATTTGTTTTGGATGATATAGATGCAGGACAAGTAAAAGGCACGACAGTTGTATCACCCAAAACTAGAACTACAAATTTTGTTACTCCTACGCATCGAGCACCAGTTATGCTTCTATACTTTAATTCAAGATTTAATTAAAAATCTAAGTTTTTGACTCACTGGTATAATAGTTTTTTTTATGTGTGTGCCATTAGCAATCAAAAAGGATTATCGATGTAGACATTGATGATGAATCAAAGCCGAAAAAGAAGAGAGTTACAAACAAAAACTTAAATGTTAATGGATTATGTGCATCTCATCCTTCTTCAAGCGGAATTTCAGTTACATCAAATTCAACCCGTGATAGAGCTTAACAAGATGTCACTAATCTATATTGTAGTGAACGATCTGCCCCCATCTCTCAAGAACTTCGTAACTCATCTACGACAACTACACCAAGACCAAGTTGAATAGAAAGTGAGTTCTTTTCTTTGTAACAGTTAACGAACTATGTTTCTCTATGCCTTTATCTTTTTTGTAATCGTTATTATCAAAAAAAATTGCAGGAAAAAATAAAGGCAAAGCAGTTGTATCACCAGACTTGAGTGAATTTTCATCTACACATAATAATGCACCTACAGTTGATTCTCATGCTACTAGCATGAGATCACAGACAGCAGATCGACTAAGCTGTCTAAAAAGTAAGTAAAATGTGTAGGCACAATTAACTAATTCTGTTTCAGGTACTGTGATTTTGAGTGTATTTGTTTTGAATGATATAGATGCAGGACATGTAAAAGGCACGGCAGTTGTATCACCCAAAACTAGAACTACAAATTTTGTTACTCCTACGCATCGAGCACCAGTTATGCTTCTATACTTTAATTCAAGATTTAATTAATAATCTAAGTCTTTGACTCACTGGTATAATAGTTTTTTTTATGTGTGTGCTATTAGCAATCAAAAAGGATTATCGATGTAGACATTGATGATGAATCAAAGCCGAAAAAGAAGAGAGTTACAAACAAAAACTTAAATGTTAATGGATTATGTGCTTTTATTCCTTCTTCAAGCGGAATTTCAGTTACATCAAATTCAACCCGTGATAGAGCTTTACAAGATGTCACTAATCTATATTGTAGTGAACGATCTGCCCCTATCTCTCAAGAACTTCGTAACTCACCTACGACAACTACACCAAGACCAAGTTGCATAGAAAGTGAGTTCTTTTCTTTGTAACATTAACAAACTATGTTTCTCTATGCCTTTATCTATTTTGTAATCGTTATTATACAATATTTTTGCAGGAAAAAATAAAGACAAAGCAGTTGTATCACCAGACTTGAGTTCATTTTCAGCTACACATAATCATGCACCTACAGTTGATTCTCATGCTACTAGCAGTTCTTACAATGTTTCAGCTATGATTAATGATTATACACAAAATGACTTATATAACGGTATAGATTTTTACAGTCTGTAATTTGTGAACTCAATGCTTCTTAATGTGAATGCTTATTACACGGATGTACTTGCTGAATTTTTTTTATTTTAAATGTGCAGATTCTGATGAGGAATACAACAAACAAGTTTATGACTGTAGTACTCAGGAAAGTGATATAAATTCTGAAAGTGAAGATGAAGTCATGTGCCATGAATCGAAAAAGGATCAAATACATGACATAATTCAATCGACCGCTAAGTTATTTCAAATGTTCTTTCAGAACACAACTAAACCAGCAAATAAAGAAACAAGTTATTTAAACTATATTTTGTTGTTTTTAATAATTATTTAGATAAAGACATTTCTGAGCACTGTTTTATTGACTTTTTTAGAATATTTGGACGAAGGTGACCCTACATTCAAATGTGAATTTTGTGGTGCTATTATGTGGTATGGAGAACGTATTAACAAGAAAAGAAACCCAAAGAAGCCTGTTTTTCGTTGTGTTGTGGCCAAGGACAAGTTAAATTGCCCTTGCTAAAGGAGTCTCCAGAGATTCTGAAGAAGTTACTGACCGGAAATGATGATATCAGTAAATATTTTCGTGAAAATATAAGGGCCCTGAATATGCTTTTCTCTTTCACATCTCTTGGCGGTAAAGTAGAACGTTCAGTTCAAAAAGGACGAGGACCCCAAATGTTTCAGCTTCATGGAGAGAACTACCACTTAATGGGAAGTTTGAAACCACCACCTGGTGATTCTGCTAAGTTTTCACAACTCTATATTGTTGATACAGAAAATGAAGTTGACATCAGAGATTCTATGATTGGGTAATTTCTAAGCTTTCAGCTAATTTAGAGATCTATTTTGTTGTGTTTTTGTTTTCTTATCTTTTGTTTACGTCTTAAATTTCAGGAAGTACAACAAAACAACTTCAAAGGCAAAGAAGCAGAATTTGCGGAAACAAATTATAGAGCTAATTATCAAGATGTTAGATGAAGTCAATCCATACGTGTCCCAATTTCGTTCAGCGAGAGATAGATTTAAAATGGATCCACAATCGAAATTTCATATGAGGATTGTGAGCAGTAAAGAGAAGGATGGGAGGACATACGACAGACCTACAGCTTCAGAAGTTGCAGCATTAATACCCGGAGATTTTAATATGGAGATGGATAAGAGGGATATTGTTTTGCAAGAGAAGCATTCCAAACTATTTAGAAGGATAAGTGAATTCACCCTTCATATCTTGCACTTCAATATCCATTGATTTTCACTTATGGCGAAGATGGTTTCAGGCTCGGGATTAAGCAAGGACAGACAACAGCGACAGAAGATCAAAAAAGGGAAAATATTAGTATGAGACAATGGTTTGCTTTTCGTATACAGGAAAGGGAAAACGAGTGTCATACACTTCTCCATTCTAAGAGATTATTTCAACAGTTTTTGGTTGACTCTTATACTACAATAGAGACTAACAGGCTTAGTTATCTGAGAATGAACCAGACATGTTTGAGGTCAGATAGTTATGACTCGATCAAACAATTGGAGATTTGTGGGTCGTCTGATATGAGAGAGCAAGGAAAGCGTTTTGTTCTTCCAGCTTCATTTGTAGGTGGACCTAGATATATGAAGAACTTATACTTGGACGCCATGACAATCTGTAAATATTTTGGGTTCCCAGATCTTTTTATAACTTTTACTTGCAATCCTAAGTGGCCTGAAATCACAAGGTATTTGGAAAAGCGTGGTCTAAAAGCTGAAGATCGTCCAGATATTATTAGCAGAATGTTCAAAATAAAATTGGAATCTCTCATGCGTGATCTGACTGAGAGGGATCTCTTGGGAAAGGCTGTGACATGTAGTTACATATTACTTGCAATTATATTAATGATTTATCACAAATATTTTTTTATTTTTATTATGCAGCAATGTATACTATTGAGTTTCAGAAACGTGGTCTACCTCATGCTCATATTTTGCTATTCATGCATCCCCAATCAAAGTTCCCAACTACTGATCACATAGACAACATTATTTCAGCTGAGATTCCAGACAAGATGCAAGAACCAGAACTCTACAATGTTATAAAAGATATGATGATTCATGGTCCTTGTGGGGTTGTGAATATGAATTCCCCGTGTATGGAAAATGGTAAGTGTTCAAAACTCTATCCTAAGGTCTTTGTTGATAGAACCACAGTTAGCAAAGAAGGTTTTCCAATCTATAGAAGACGTGATGATGATCGGTATGTGGAGAAAAATGGTTTCAAATGTGACAACAGGTATGTAATCCCTTATAACAAGAAGTTATCACTACGGTACCGAGCTCATATTAATGTGGAATGGTGTAACCAGTCTGGATCTATCAAATACTTATTTAAGTATATTAATAAGGGCCAAGATCGGGTAACCGTTGTTGTTGAGCCACTAGAAAAAGATTCTACAGCGAAGACATTGAAAAGTAAAAAGAAAGGCATTGAAGAAGAGAAAAACGAGATAAAAGATTTTTTTGACTGCAGGTTATATATTTTAATACTTGATTCTAATTAATCGTTGTAGTTTAATTTCTTATTGGGATAATTATAATTTTTTACTTTTTTCAGATATGTCTCTGCCTATGAATCTTCGTGGAGGATATTTAAGAGTCCAAATACATTTTCGTGCAACACCAGTTGAAAAGATTTCTTTCCATCTTCCAAGCAAACAAATTGTTGTGTTCAAAGATGATGACACTTTTGATGAAGTTCTCAACAGAGAGTTAATAGAAAACACCATGTTCTTGGGTTGGTTTGAATTGAATAAGGTTAGTAGTGTAGCTAGAAAGCTCACTTTAGCTGAGATCCCAACAAGATTTACTTGGAACAAGAAAGAGAGACGATTTTATGATAGAGTTAGAGGGTTTAGCATTGGAAGGATAAATTATGCCCCAAAGAAAATTGAAGAAGCCTACTTCCTTCGAATTTTGTTGAATATTGTCAGAGGTCCAACATGCTTCGACGATATCAAAACTTATAATGATGTTCTCTACCCTTCTTATAAAGAGACATGTTTTGCTCGAGGATTGTTAGAAGATGACCAAGAATATATAGATGATTTAACCAGGACCAGTCTTTCAGGTTCTGCTCATGCGTCAGGTATTGCTATCATGCTTATGTCTGACACACTATCTAAACCAGAAGTTGTTTGGGAAAAAAGTTGGGAGTTCCTTTAAGATGATATCCAGCATAAAAGGAGGAAACAATTAAAACGTCCAGGTATACTACAGTTATATTGATGTATATACTTAATTTTAGATCATTTCATTGACATATTCTTATTTTTGTTTATTGCAGAGCTTTGTTTAAGCGATGAGGAAAAAAAACAATTTGCTCTTCAAGAGATTGAGAAAATTTTGAAAAGTAATGGGACTTCTTTGTCGAGATGGGAAGATATGCCAAAGCCCTCAAGAGTTATAGATGTGACTTCGAATGTTTTAATCATGGATGAGCGCAGTTACAATAGGGAGGAGTTAAAAGAATGTCATGACATAGATATTAAGAAGCTAACAGACGAGCAGAAGAAAATTTATGATGAGATCACGTCTGTTGTTGCCGAAAAAAAAGGAGGTGTTTTTTTTGTTTATGGCTTTGGTGGAACAGGAAAAACATTCCTGTGGAGATTGATTTCTTCTGCTATAAGATCAAGGGGAGATATTGTGTTGAATGTTGCATCGAGTGGAATTGCTTCGTTGTTGTTACCGAGAGGAAGGACTGCTCATTCAAGGTTTGGCATACCTATTAATCCAGATGAATTTTCAACCTGCAACATGACTCCTGGATCTGATCTTGCCAATCTAGCTAAAGAATCATCGCTCATAATCTGGGACGAAGCTCCAATGATGTCTAGACATTGTTTTGAGTCTCTCGATAGAAATTTGTCAGATATCATGGGGGTTACAGGTAAACATCCATTTGGTGGAAAGGTTATTGTGTTTGGAGGAGATTTTAGACAAATTTTACCAGTTATTCATGGTGCTGGAAGGACTGAAATTGTTATGGCTGCTCTAAATTCATCCTATCTTTGGAAACATTGCAAAGTCCTACATCTAACGAAGAATATGAGGCTACTCTCAGATAATTTGACTATTCAGGAAGCGGAAGAACTTGAAGATTTTTCTAAGTGGATATTAGATGTTGGAGATGGAAAGCTTGGTGGTGAAAATGATGGTGATGCCACTATCGACATTCCAGATGAGTTTTTGATTACTGATGCAGAATTTCTTGTAGAATCTATAAGCAAGGAAATCTAAGGAGATGTTGTTTCTCTTCAACAAAACAAAGACCCTATTTTTTTTCAAGAAAGAGCTATTCTATGTCCAACCAATGAGGATGTCAACATGATCAATCAACATATGTTGGACAAGCTTGATGGTTAGTTTACTTTTCTTTATTTAACAAATGTATATGATGTTTATTGTTAGGAAAAAATAATCGTGTTTGAACCGTTTGGTTTGTTTGTGCAGGTGAGGAAAATTTTTATCTAAGTTCAGACAGTATAGACCCATCTGATCAAGGTTCAGTTAATGATCAAGCTCTTACTCCTGATTTCTTGAACGCTATCAAAGCCTTTGGGCTTCCAAACCACAAGTTGCGTCTGAAGATTGGCTGTCCAGTTATGCTGCTAAGAAACATTGATAATGTAGCAGGTTTGATGAATGGTACTAGACTACAGATCACCGAATTGTTTGATTTCATGGTGGGAGCAAGAGTTATCACAGGACGTCAGGTTGGTAAGACCATCTACATTCCACGAGTGTCAATCACTCCATCTGACACTAAGTTACCATTCAAAATGAGGAGAAGGCAGTTACCTCTTGCTGTGGCGTTTGCCATCACCATCAACAAAAGTCAAGGTCAATATTTATCTAAAGTCGGCGTATTCCTACCTAGACCAGTTTTTTCACATGGTCAACTTTATGTTGCTATATCCAGAGTCACATCGAAGAAGGGTCTAAAAATACTGATTGTTGATGATGAAGGGAAACCTCAGAAACAGACAAAGAATGTTGTTTTTAAAGAGATATTTCAGAATCTCTGATGTGTCATTTTGTTTGAAACGTTAAGTTATTTTTGTTTTTTCTTCAGTTCAATTTAATTTGGTTTAGAGATTATTGTATCTTTTTAATATATTTAATAATAATATTAGAACTTTTGGAAAAGTTCAATGCGTTAAAGATTTAAATGTTTTAGTTAAATCAATGTTTATAAATGTAAATGATATTATTGTTCTTCTTTTGTTTCAATGTATTAATTCCTCAAGTTTTTGTGTGTTAACGTATTTATACGACAGACTTGAACTTTGTATTTTGCTAATATTAGTCAAATATTGATTCACTTTTATGAATCAAAAGGACCTGGTAAGGATGAGGATTAAAATCCTCGGAAACAAGAGCAAAGAATAGTGCTAATAAGTTGTTTAGAACTTTTGGAAAAGTTCTATATAAAAAGTAATAAAATACAATCCGTCATTATAAACATACCAACTAACCATTATCAGTTTCAAAGCAGTCAACCTCCGGTTCTATTTTCTACCTAACAAGAATCAGTTCCATTCCTAATGTCTTACTAATAAAATTTGAGTAGTAATTTATTACCCGATTTTGGTAAGATCATCTCTCTTCCCATCTCTGTAGTTTCATGATATCTTTACGTTTTTTACTTTTCTATATTAACTGTAAAGGTAAAGAAAACATTAGATTCCTGCTTATTTAAGTAAATATCATCCATTTTACTTGTGTAAATCATAACTAGATATCATCAAACTGTCATGGAATACGAAAGTATATGGAAATAATATATATGTGTATTATGATAATTAAAACTTTATATTGCTGATGATAATTACCTATCTGTGTAGGATAATCGGTGTTTAACACTATCACCGGCCTTCATTTTTGAATTCCCCACAAAATTAAAAGCCTGGTACCAGCAAGAAGTTTCTCCTATCATACATACATATATAAAAATAGTTTAACAAAAGGTTTAAACGGAATGTACATCTTTCCTGCAGAAGGTAAGGTATCACTAAAGAGATAAGTCAAGAACACATAATTGTAGATAAACACAAATTCTGATTTCGTCGTAATGAATATTATCCTACAATAGATATCAACAAAACATCAAACGAGCACACACACAAAAAAAAACCGATGTTTATTTTTAAGATTAGACATACCTTTTTTAGATCAGGGTTTCCAACATCTAGATTTGTTGAATAAACATCATCGCTGAGAAAATTCATCATTGCTGAATATTTCTGGAAAGAAAGAAGATTTGCATGAACCGGAACAGAGCAACAAATAGGCTTCTCAGCCCAAGTAAATTTTGACTTCTGATAGAGAGAGGAAACGATGGTATACCTTAAGGTATGATGATTTATGGTTTCGTATTCTCATTTGGAGCCGTAGACCTTAGAACTTCACCATGGACAGCGATTGTTATTCATCTCCTCCTTTGTCGGTAAAGGAACCGTCTAGATCTGTCTTTTTTTTTGTTTCCTTTTTTCATTTTTTTTTGGTGTTTTGCGAGTTATAAGAGAAGGAGTATATTCATTGTAGATTTGGGCTATAAACCAGAACATAAGGTTTGGTTGGAGGCCCACTAGCTTTGTATTTTTGTAAAGATTTAATTAGCTAAATATAGTTTTGAACAAATTCAACTTCAATATTAAATAGAAACTAGATAGAACATTGTTATTGATTTTATATTAAAAGAATATAAATTACAATCTTAAATATAAAAATACATAAACAATATACTTTTACATAATTTTGCTAGCTATTCTTAATGTAAGTTATTATAAGTTGTCGAAATCGTGAAGCCTTGTGATATAAGAAACCTCTCACACACTTTGAATTTAGAGTATAAGTGATTATATAAAGTTTACATCGAACATAAACCCGCGCTTTGAAAGCGCGGGTCAAAATCTAGTCAATACTATTAAAACCGAAGCAATATTTATCTACTTACAAGTAGTCTATGTTGGACCATTAAGTTTATTTAATTTCCTATTTATTCTCCTACAACTAACTTAATTAATATTAAATATATATTATATCTAACCAATTATTTTAGTATTTAAAAAATAATATATCTAAAAAGATATGCTCAAGTATATTTTTTTAAGATTAGATTTTAATAATATCTTTTAATATCTTTTATTTAAAATGTAAATATACATTTTTGTTAATATTTACTTTTAAATAATAAATTCAAATTAATATTAACTATAATTACAAACAAATGCTAATTTATTTTTTATTTATATAATAAGAAAAAACATTTATAATATTTATATACACATTATTTATATTCATAATTAAATTACTACACTAAGTAATAAATAGAAAGTAAATTAATCCATTTATTAACTATTTTATAAATTATAAAATAACATAATCAAATATATTCATCAATTTTATAACATACTTCAACTTATTAAAAATATTAAAATGTGATATTTATAGTAATAAATAATTTCATAAATAATACATATTTAAATTTAATATATTTATCAAGTATGAGATGAGTAAAATGACTACATTTAATTTGTATAGTAAACTTTACAAATAAATATATAAAAAAATTACCAATATAAAAAAATAAAAAATTTTACTATAATTTAAAGTTTTAAAATATAAATAACATTGATAAGCTGTAGGTTATATAAGTAAATTATCTTATTTTCATACAATTATATTCATGCAAATTTTAATTTTACCATATATACTTTAGAAAAAAAAAAATTATAAAAAGATACATATATATATATATATATGAATTTTAATTTTCAGTAAATAACCTTTCAAATAGAAATCAATTTCGCGATATAATGTGCGGGTAAAAATGTAATAATAATAAACATTATTATTAGATATATAATGAAAATATATAACAAAAGGAAAATTAATAAATATTAAAATATTTAATATGAATAATTAAATTAAATTAAATTAAAATTTAAAATAAATCAAAAAAAACATCAAAAAGTTCTACTAACATGTGAACAATAAAAGTAAACTAAATAAATAAATAATCAATTATATTTATTTCAAACTCAAATCACTAAATTGTGATAACCGTATACGAATCTTTGATGCTCAAAACTATTTCTATTTTAGTATGCATCCTCTCAAATATTGATCCATTACGCTTACAACAAAATGATAAATTAGTTTGACTAAAAATTTGTATGGCTAACTTTTGTAAAATTAGAGCATCACATTCATAATATATCCACTATTCATCAATTATAAACTTTAAATATGAAAATTTAAGTCAAATTGTATTACATAATGAGTCATCCATTGGTTTTAGTGGGTTTTATAAAAAAATTAAGTAACGAGTAAAAAAAAAACAAGTGGGATTACATATAGAGTCATCGGTTTTGTTGGTTTAATTGCGGGTCGGATCGTATTTCAGAACACTAAATATAACGATTCATGTGTTACATTTAAATGTAGATATATAATAAAAAATACAAATTTATATTATCTAAATTTAGTTTGTTTCAAAAATAATTTCGTGCTTTGAAGGCGCGGGTCAAAATCTAGTCTACTCTATTAAAATAGAGTCCTGTTTTTTATCTACTTACAAATAATGTAAGTTAGACCATTTCATTTAAATAGGTTTTCTATTATTTTTACTTTTATTTAACTTAATTATTATTAAATATATATACTAGCCTAAAATTAAGGAACTAAATAACTAATCTATTGTTTTTAAAAATAATCAGTTCAGTTTATATTAACATTAAATTTGAATAAATAATCAATTATATTTTATTTACTAATATAAAAATAATTATATATGCCTATAAATCCATATGAACATAAATTGTACTTTAACCCAAATGCAAAAAATAAATTCTTCAAAACTTTCACTAAATACATAATATAACTCTTATAGATAGAGTATTAAAATTATATATATACACATATATACATGTTTGATAAGATAAATATTAATAATTAGTTACTATGAATATTAAATGATACAATGGAACATATTATTATTGGTATTTTTATGAGTATATTTGTAGTGACTATTCCAACAAACATGTAAAATCTTTATCAAAAATAAAACTAAGTGAAAAATATAAAACACACTTTAAGTTAGGCTTGGACCTTGGAATACATGTTAGATATTTTAAATTTTGGTTCTAAATTATATTGTATCATAAGTCTCATTATGGTAAATTTGTAAGTACGGATCGGATTCAGATAAAACGTATTGGTTTTGGTTCTAATTTGTACCACATCCTAAAATTCATAAAGTAACCATATATCATTCACATTTGGGTTATATTGGTTGCCTTCAGATATATCCAAAATTAAATCTAAAATTTAAAAACTAAACATAAGAAGTAAATACTTATTTATATAAAATTGAACATTTAAAGTACTTATTTAAAACTTGATACTTATTTTTAGACATCATTTCAAGAAAATATAGAATTGAATATTTGAAATACATATTTATATTTGTGATTATTTAGACATTCAAACCGGTGTTTTGAATTTTTTCGGGTTTTTCAGCTTTTGGGTTACCTATCCGGGTTAGGCTAATAACATTTCGTATAATATATCTTTTGTACCATCCTACAAGACTCATTCTGGTATTTCTGAAATTTTAGATTGGTATATACAAATTAGATTTTTTGGTTTGAGTTCGGTTTGGACTTCAAGTTACATATTTTATGCCCAAGTTTACTTCAAAATAAAAAAAAATTATATAATTTTTCATCGAAAAATCATTGGATAAAATCTAGTATCCTTTAAATGTGGATTCTCTAATGAGATTTAGAGGAAGATTACATTCGGTTTACTTGAAACATGGTATGTGGTGAACTAGAACGGCTTGATCACGTTACCCATGAATACAAGTGGAAACAAGATGCATTATTATTAACAAAGTATGTATTTCAAGTGGACTATAAACAACATATGGAGAGAGAAGGAATGGGATACGCCATGGATAAACACCTAAGAATGCATGAACTATCACCAAGTGGATTGACAAGGAGGTAAAGAATCGCATTTCTAGCCTTTGAAAGTAAAACGAGTGCTTTTAAATTTGGCTATCAACAAGGAGCTAACTATTTTTAAATTCTTTCACTTCAAAATCAGACAAATTTGTTGTAAGAAACATTAATTTCTTTGAACAAAATTTAAGCTCGTCGGCTCAACCTTCATCGTCCTCTGCTATTGACTCTTCAAAGAACTCCGCATGTTCTCCTTTAAGCTCTTCTTATACCCTGCTCTCTCCGTAAGTTTCAATTAATCAAATTACAATCTAGATCTACGATTGCATATAGTTTTTTCTGAGATTAGTAGGTAGGGTTTTCGAGCTCTATTTGCTGAATCTAAAGTGGTGTATTGCAGGATATGCTTTGCAGCTTCTTCTCAATCGTAGGGTATGTTTGTTTAATTACAATCAGTTCTGTGTGACTCTTTTTGCTAAGATGACTCTGTGTGACTCATGTTGCTCAGATGAATCTCTCCCAATATCTTATTGAAAGCATATGAGTTTCATTCTTCTTAACAGAACTTTCCAAAGTTACGGCTAAAAGGAGATGGACTGCGTTACAAGCTTATCGTTCGGACAAGCCAAGACTGGGACACTGTTGATTACACTTCTATTTTGACGCTTCGCCAGACCGATGGCAATCTGTAAGTAACACTACTTTTTCTTGATATAATTTTTGTCGTGTACAGTAACAATGTTATGTCTTTTTAAACACGTTGGTATGATTACCATTCTCGTCTTTAAGACATGTGTTTCATGCACGGACAAAGTCATATGCAACTCCTTTTAATCCAGCCAGCATTATTTCACTTCAGGTGTGTCTCGTCTTTGTGTTAGCATAAGTTAGTTAATCACATACTTGTAACGTTTAATTCTATTTGAAATTTTTGTTTTCAGCTTGTGTTTAGCAAATTTGAGCATGGCGGTAAGCTTAACCCCACTTACAAACTCTTCACTCTAATTCTGAAACTGGAATTAATATTTCTTACGGTTACAAGTTTGTACATGTTGGCACTGCGGGTGTAACCCAACCAGAAAGACCTGGCTTAGATTTAAGCAGATAACCTCTGGCCGTCAGATTAAACAAGGAGCTTGATTTCATTCTCACCTACAAGTTAAAGGTTTGTCTCTCAATGCACTCTTCATATGAGAAACCTCATTTTCACTGGGAGAGGATTTGATACGTGAAAGTGGGATACCATATGCGACAGTAAGGCCATGTGCTTTAACAGAAGAGCCTGCAGGAGCTGCTCTCATTTTTATGTCTCTTATGAAAGGTATTTTTTTTGTCTCCTTATACTTCTGTCTCTCATTATCAAATGCAATAGAACCCAACCAAATGAGTTCACTAATGATGATCAACTGTTCTGTATTGAAACATATATGCTTGAGTCATTCACAAGAAGAGGAGGAGGAGCAGGATGAGAAGAAAAGGCTCTGGTGTTGCCTAAGGTTGACTGCTGAGATTTAGGTTTAGATTTTTAGTTTAGTTTTGCTTATTTTGTAAACAATTTCGATATATAAATTTTTAAAATATTTTTATTTGTATTTTTTTTTTAATTTGAAATAATTCTACGATAGTAATTATAATATGTTATCATAAGTTATGCAATTTAACAATTAATAATAATAAACATAAACACAGATAAAATGCTATATAAAGTGCAAGAGAAAAGATAGCGGAAGCGGACACATCGTTCACCAAAACGCTATGCTATCTTGTGATAGTGTTTTTCAGACGCTATCTTGTGATAGTGTTATATAACATTTTCTTGTAGTGAAACTAATTAAAACACTGTTGGGAGCTAGTTTGGGAAGATTCAAATTTTATTTATTTCGGTTGTGTTCTCTGCATGACATGTTTAATTTTAGTGAGTAGATTACTTGAATTGTAAGTTAAATTGTGTATTAGATATTAGATGTGCAAGAACTAATCACCATATGAACCAAAAACAAAGCAACACAAGGGGATTCTATGCAAAATTAAACATATTACTACTTAATCTTTTAAAATAATCTTTCAGTAAGCTCAAGACATATCTTGATTTACTGATATAGCCTCTCACATCCAAGGGTCTACACAACCACAAAAACTCTCAGTGAACCCCTTTAGCAGAGTTTGCTTTCTTACAAGAAACCCAAAACCCCTTTTGCTAAAACTCTCTTTATGTTGTGTTAAAACACATACAATGATTCTCCATATATATATTTATACTCAAAAGGTCGTGGTAACTTTTGACAAGTCAAGATCTACAAATCTCCTTGTTACTCTTCCATTTTAATTCTCTTAAGGTATATTTCTCTTTTCCTTTTAAGTAAACATCATTTTTATTTCAAGCAAACACTTATTTGTCGTCAACCAAATATATCCTTCCTTTTCCAGGACAAAATAACTTTTGCACATCACAATACAAGAATATGACACTGGAAAAATATTCATGCCTCGTGAGCTCTCACCCTCTCTTTTTGGGATGCAAATGTCCTTTGACATGAGTTTGTTGTACTTGATGGTCAAAAACTAGTTATTTAAAGCTCGAAAACTATTTATTTGTCTTATTACCTTAAAGTATCAAAGTATGACATGTAGGAACCTAGAGTTTTTGTGAGTTCCTTCCTCGGAACCAGGAGGTTCTAAGGAATTCATGTTCTAATTCTGGAGGATATGTAGATTTTATACTCGGGAGCCAGAGGTCCTATGGATCTTTCTTTCATAACCTAGAGGTGCATTTTTATTTGCTATATTAAACTCGGAGAGGTATAGACTTTTGTCTGATAACGAGGATACTATGTTTATTTTGGTCTTAAACTCATAGGCCATATCAGCTTGGTATGACATCGTACTCTGTAGTGTTCGTAAGCGAGTCAAACATGGCCGACCAACCCACCCCGCTACGAGTTGAGTCATTTTTTTACTCAAAAATTTGACCCACCTGATCCGCAAAGAGAAAATATTACACCAGCACCCGCCTCGCTTAATTTTGCGAGTAACCCGCATGACCCGCATGTAATTTTATAATAAAAAATAGTTATTTATTTAGTTTTACTAAAAAGATAAATAATATATTTATAATTTTTAATGAGAATCCATACTTTACTCTTTTAAAAAAAAAGTTACGGGTTGACGG
The DNA here is from genome assembly GCA_905132885.1 of Moricandia moricandioides. Lineage (NCBI taxonomy): Eukaryota > Viridiplantae > Streptophyta > Magnoliopsida > Brassicales > Brassicaceae > Moricandia > Moricandia moricandioides. Next base: position 15,651 of record CAJHQQ010000925.1, on the reverse strand, counting down.
ATACCCACGATTGGAGTCTGCATTAAAAACTCTTATTGTGTTGCTCTGCCGAGCTGTGTAATTTGGAATGATAAAACCCATTTTGAACCAAGCCATGTCTTTATCGTTTACCATTTGGAACAAAAAGATTTGATCAAATGTCTTTTCTTCTGTCCATAACAGTTGTCCCTGTCACTTTCTCCACCAGAACCCAAAATATGACTTTCATGACTATCTATTCTGTTGTACCCCAACATAACTGTTAGGATTATAGATCTTATGTTTCAAAGCTTTAGAATGTTTTATTATCTCAAAAATCTGTATCTACCATAACAACAACCTATGGTATTTATATAGCTCATAATGAATTCCTAAGAACTATAGGAATACAATAATTCTCCTAATCCAGCATGTCTTCCCTTTTCTAATACCTCTCTGAAACAGGTTTTCCTAAACGAAATGGGCCACTGGAACAAAAGATTGAAGCCCATTATCATCAATCTCCACCTTGGGCTTTAATCTAATTTTCCCAGCCCATTTACGCCATTTGTTTTACCCTTTCTTTGTTCTCGAAAAAACCCTATGTCTCTCTCTCGAAAAGCATTGTTTTACCCTTTCTTTGTTCTCGAAAAAACCCTATGTCTCTCTCTCGAAAAGCTTTTGCGGCGACCCTAATGGCGATTCCAGTCGTCGATGAGCTCCACTCGGCCGAGTCCTCCGTCGATGCTCTCGATCGATCTTTTTGCTTGTCTTCGAGCTTCTAGTTTCACTCCAACACTCTCCTTTGTTGAATCTGATTCTTATCTTCTCTACTTCGATTTTGATGAAAAGAGGTCGCGACTACTCCTTTCATTTCGCGAAGCTGATTTGATGAATAAGCTTTCCAGCTAACTCCAGATAAGTGTTCCTTGTTTCTTTTATGAGAGTTTAGGTCCGATTGTCTTCTATTTCTTGTGTTTATCCGTGACATAGTTTCGAATCCTCTTTTCAGGAACTGAAGAAGCCTTTTAGTGTCTTTGATGACATGCACAAGTTTCATCGGTTGCATGTTCGATTAGTGTCCCCTTCTTCATCAGCCGCCTAACCTGTCGAAACTACTTTTGTCCTGTTATCCAGAGAGATTGATTCATGTGTTATCCCTACGGTACTCGTCTCCCTTCAGCTTCCTTGTTTTTACCTTCTCTTAAGCTGTTTAAGACGTTCCCGTTTAACTGTTGTTGTCTTTTGTCAGGTTTTTAGTTCTTTGCCTTCTAGTACTCCACCTTGAGTGGTCTAGTACTCCTCCTTGAGTGGTCTAGTACTCCACCTTGAGTGGTCTAGTACTCCACCTTGAGCTATGTCTCGAACTCCTCCTTCCTCGCACCCTATCAGCAGGTAACTTTTCCATGTGATCATTTAGTCTCCTTGTTATCGATAAGAAGTAACCCGGTTACTAATTCTGTTACTTCTTTTATGCGAGGTGAATCGATAACAAAGTTACCTGCTGTTTCCATTGCTCAAATCACCTTAAGGAGCTCACAGCAGAGATCAAATTTTTGCCATGGTAAGGCTTTAGTTAGGAAATCTGTTGGGTTCCTACTAGTATGGATCTTAGATAGAGTAACACTGCCATCTTCAACTAGGTCTCGGATAAAATGATACTTAGTGTCAACATGTTTGGTTCGCTCATGATGAACATGGTTTTTAGCTAGGGCTATTGCACTCTGTGAATCGCAGTTTAGTTTGACAGTTTCTTGATCAAACCCTAATTCTTTACATAATCTCCTTAGCCACAAGGCTTCTTTAGCAGCCGAGGTTAGAGCCATGTATTCGGCTTCGGTTGTTGAAAGAGCTACCACATCTTGTAGGCTAGACTTCCAACTTACAGTATTTCCCCAAACTTGAAAGACATAACCAGTAACTGACCTTCGTTTGTCAAGGTCTGTAGCATAGTCAGAATCACAAAACCCTTCAATATTGAATTTGGCTCCTTTAGTGAAAGTAAGACATCTTCCAGTAGCTCCCGTTAGGTATTTTAATACCCACTTAGCTGCATCCCAATGTTCTCTTCCCGGTTCAGACATGAACCTACTTATTAATCCAACAGCAAACCCTAGATCAGGTCGAGATCCTATCATTGCATACATGATACTTCCAACTATGCTTGCGTATGGGATGTCCTCCATGTATCTTCTTTCTTCTTCCTTTTGCTCTAGCGTGAGACTCCTGAGTTTGAAATGAGATGATGTAGGCGTTATAACAGCTTTAGCTTCTGTCATGCCAAAGGCTTCTATTACCTTTTTTAAATAGCCTTCCTGCGATAATATTAGGCTTTCTTGAGTCATGTCCCTTATGATGTCCATTCCTAGGATCCTTGAGGCCTTTCCTAAATCTTTCATCTCAAACTCCTTACTTAGACTTTCTTTTATTTTCTTGATCTCTGTCTTGTCTCCTGAAGCTATAAGCATATCGTCTACATATAGAAGTAAGAACACAGCTTGTGGTGTTTTAACATTCTTCATGTAAACACATGAGTCTTCTCTGCTTCTTATGAACTGTTGAGACTTCATAAAACAATCAAACTTATAATTCCATTGCCTTGGAGATTGCTTTAAACCATATAGGGATTTCTTTAGTAAGCACACTTTGTTTTCATCCCCTTTCTTAATGAAACCTTCAGGTTGTTTCATAAGAATTCTTTCTTCCAGTTCTCCATGTAAAAATGCAGTTTTGACATCCATTTGCTCGAGCTCATAGTCGTTATTAACCACGATTGAAAGCATGATCCGAATTGATACGTGTTTCATTACTGGAGAGAACACTTCATTGTAATCAATCCCTTCCTTCTGTGAAAAACCTTGTGCCACCAATCTTACCTTGTATCTGGGTTCCTCAACTCCTGGTATCCCAGGTTTTAGTTTGAAAATCCACTTGCATCCCACGATTTTAGCGTTTTCAGGTTTCTCAATCAGAATCCATGTGCAATTTCGTTTGAGTGAATCTATTTCTTCTTCAGCCCCAAATTTCCATTGTTTTCTTTCTTTACTTGTCATGGCTTCAGTGAAGGTCTTAGGTTCTTTTATTTCAAGTTCATCAGCTGCTGCCAAAGCATATGCTACGAAGTCAGTGTCTTCAAATCTTGATGGTGGCCTTGTCTTTCTTCTCACTTGGTCCCTTGCCAGCATATAATCTTCCATTTTTGTTTCTGGTTCTGGACATGTTTCTTCCTCATCCTCTGATTTGCTTTCCTCTGAGTTGTCTGTCGTTGGTGTTAACCTACTAGGCGTTGCAATCTCTTCGTTTTCTGTCGAGAAGGGTCCTTCAATCAGATTTTCTTTGAAGGTTACACGCCTGGTTTCCTTATCTGAGTCTTTTGCCTCATTCCTTTCGGTGTTCCTTTTAGGATTTTGAATCGTGTGTTTGTAGAGTTCTTCTTCATTGAACACAACGTTTCTGCTGGTATCACATTTACCAGTTTCGGGTATCCAAACCCGATATCCTTTGGTTCCAAATGGATATCCCATAAAGAAACCTTTTATAGCTCTTGGACTCGTCTTCTCCTGAACTTTATGGATATATGCAGAACATCCAAATCTTTTAAGATTACTTAGTTCGCATGTATTTCCCGTCCATCGTTCTTCCGGTAGTTCATAATCGATAGAAGAATTTGGAGACCGATTTATCACGTATGCTGCTGTTGAAGCGGCTTCAGCCCAAAACTCTTGTCCTAAACCTGTTTCCACAAGCATGCAACGAACCTTCTCCATGATTGTTCGATTCATTCGTTCAGCTATCCCGTTTTGTTGTGGTGTGTATGGACATGTTTTGTGTCTCTTTATTCCTGAGTCTGTGCAGAGTTTATCAAACTGCTGGTTGCAAAACTCGAGGCCGTTATCGGTTCGTAAACACCTTATCTTATTCCTTGTTTGATTTTCAACTGCGCTTTTCCATTCCTTAAACTTGCTAAATGCTTCATCTTTTGTCTTGAGAAAGTAGATCCAAACCTTGCGTGAGTAGTCATCTATGAAGCTTATAAAATACTTGTTTCCTGCCAGACTTTCGTGAGTAGATGGGGCTCCCCATAGGTCTGAATGTATGTATTCAAGAACTTCCTTTGTAGTGTGTTTAGCGGTTGGGAAGCTTTGTTTGTGAGATTTTCCCAGGACACATGTCTCACAAAAATCCAGTTTGTTCACTTCCTTTTTCGGTATGTGCCCCTTCTCCACTAGAACATTTAGGCTTTTTAGATTCATATGACATAATCTTGAGTGCCATATGTCCGTTTTATCTTTCTCTGCACTTGACATGTTTCCTTCTCCTTTAGTCACTGAACCTTGTAAGTAATATAGTCCCTCGTTGAATTTTCCTGAGATAACTTCCTTCCCGTCTTTATAAAATCTGATCATAAAGTCTTTTCCTTCGTATTGGCACCCTGACCGTTCAAGCATCCTATAGGATATTAAATTACGGCTCATCTGTGGCATGTATCTGACATTTGTGAGTATCACCATAGATCCATCGGGTTTCTTTATCCTTATCTTGCCGATACCTTTGACCTCGCAATGTGTATTGTTTGCCATTAGAACTCTACCTCCTTCGAATTCCTCTAGATCAAACAATACATCTTTGTTTGGAGTAATATGGAAAGAACACCCTGAGTCCATCACCCATTCATTTTGAGTATCATTTGTGCTTACTGTTAGAACTAAGGGTTGCTTCGGTTCTTCAGCTAGGTTTGCGGTTTTATATGTTTTTCTTTGCGGACATTCTCGTTTCCAATGTCCTTCCTTTCCGCATATAAAACAGCCTTTGTTGTTCCTTTCATACTTCGGCCTGGACTTCGATCTCCCGAACCTGCTTTTCGATCTTCCTTTCCAATTTTTATTTGAGTCTTTATTGAATCGATTTGTTGATCTTCCTCTGTCTTCAACGTATAAACCCTCATCCTGAGATCTAGTGAGTTTCCCATTCTCTAATAGCTCCCTTTCCTTAGATCTTGCAGCCCCGGTTACCTCATTTATCTTGAGGGTATCACGCCCGTATTTCAGAGTTTCCTTTAGTTGATCGTATCGCTGAGGCATTGAATTTAGTAAGAGAATGGCTTGAACTTCTTCATCGACTTCCACGTTAAGGTTATTTAAATCTGCTACTAACTTTAAAAAATCGTCCACATTTGCGTCTATACTCTTAGAATCATTCATCTTGAAGGTATAAAATTTGTGCTGCAAGTAGATTCTATTTGGTAAAGATGTCTCAGTGTATAGGGTGTTTAGGGCTGCCCACATTGTAGCAGCCGTTTCACAGTGGCTGATTTTCCTTAGCACTTGGTTTCCAACGTTTACCACGATGAGATCCTTTGCCTTTTCTGGTTTTCCGAGTTTGACGGGATCAATTGTTGGGACGAAGTCCGTGTCATCCTTCTCCGTGCTCGTCAAAGCTGTGTCCCCTTCCTTTTTCGTGGATGGTTTATCTGTGAGAAGCTTTTCATCTGTTAGTATATCCTTTAGCCCTAGGACACCAAAGTGTGCCATCATCCGAACTTTCCAAAGCGAGAAATCTCCTGTGCCGTCGAATCTATCGACATCAATCCTTGTTGTTGACATTCCTTCCTTCACGAGTTTGAACTTGTGATCTTACTAACACCCGCAATCTAAATCTGGATTGCTCTGATACCACTTGTTAGGATTATAGATCTTATGTTTCAAAGCTTTAGAATGTTTTATTATCTCAAAAATCTGTATCTACCATAACAACAACCTATGGTATTTATATAGCTCATAATGAATTCCTAAGAACTATAGGAATACAATAATTCTCCTAATCCAGCATGTCTTCCCTTTCCTAATACCTCTCTGAAACAGGTTTTCCTAAACGAAATGGGCCACTGGAACAAAAGATTGAAGCTCATTATCATCAATAACCAACTTATACATTTTCATTGTTCCATGTTGAACGAAGCCTACAGCTTTAAGACAAGTAAAAAATTTACTCACTTCTTTTGCAGCTGCTTCGGATTGTGCCTTATTGGAGGGTTTTATCGTCATGAATACACCCCTAGGATGTAGTGAAGCAAATTTCCCATTAAAGAAAGAACTATTGTACACTTTTCTGTATATATTTATACAGTCCACCTTCAAGGCGTATCTCAGATGTATACAATTGTATTACTAGAAATAAAAGACTAATTTTTACACCATAAGTATTATATAGTAACAGTTGTACATAATCTTTTAACCTCATCATATTTCCACATAGTATAAGTATTAAACATATTTCTCCCCAATCCGAAAGATCAAAATTTGTATCTTCATAATGTGTGAACTAAAATCCCACAACTACTCAAAAATTTGAAACATAACCAATGACCAACCTAATTGAATCGATACAATCTGATTTTTAAAATTTACCAATGTTTGATTCTTAGGTTGGGTCAGGTTTGTATTTAGATCTCAGGTTGGGTCGGGTTTTAAATTTGGTCCAAAACATACTAATTGGTGTCAGTTTACTTTCAGACCCTTTAAACCAAGCCAAACTTTCATTAATGGAAATACATGTTTCGATCTTTTTGGTTGGGGAGAAATAGGTTTTGATACTTCTTATATGAAGAATTACGACGAGGTTAAAATATTGTGTGCAACTGTTATTATATGATAATTCTAGTGTGGAAATAGGTCATTTACCCACAAATGATTAAGGATCTTCATAATACTAAGCCTTTTGTAAATTTTAAAATTGGGCTGAAAATCTCAAGACTAATATATATATTTTGATAATAATTAAAAAGGACTACAGTAAGATCAACCACACATAAGAGCTTATAAAATAATTAGATTCTTTTTTTCACAATCCTTTATATACTAAAGCACAAGTCACTCAATCAATCATATTTTGCCACATGATTTTTGTTTCATTTTTTTTTTTAAAATCATAAAATAAATAATTCAAGCAAAAAACAAAAAATGTTATAGCAGCCTCAACTGTTATGTTACATGCACATGCACGATCTCCACCTAACATTAGTCGAACACTATAATCACTTCTACAAAAAAAATTAAAAGATGAGAGCAAGAGGCCATTTAAGCACGCTTGGAAATGGGCCTATAATTTTAGTGTTTCAGATTTCTGGTAAAACAGTAAACAAAAACTAATATTTGTACTCCATATACTTTTCTATAAACAAATTAAACTAATATTTTATATGTGTGTAGTTAGTCACTCATAAATGTGTTAACGTTTTTTATGTAGACTTATCCTTTTCTAATTATACATATAAATTAAAATTTTGAGTTATGTATATCACTGAAATTTAATTTTGTTTGTTAATACATTTTTTACCGTGCGTATGCACGGGGTTCAATACTAGTAATTACATAGTTTAGGAAACATGAATCATACTGGCTGATTGATAATCACTAGAATAAGACTTCTAACTTAATATTGTGCGCAGTTTAAACCCAACTTATGTAACTGTACGTGTCGATTAATGTGCACATTCAATTTATTACTACACGTCTGATAGTTTATCTACCACTACCATAAGAATCGAATTAAAAATTAAAAATTCAAAATTATCCTAGCGAGGAAATATTACTGAAGTCTCAATATAAATCAAAAGTCATTCTGTAAACGGTATGGTAAAGCCATCTTCAACCCAACTTTACAACACCATTTAGTATAAATTTTACACCAAAACCTCAATCCAACTCCAAAATTACACCATTTTAATGTCACACTATAATTTCAAAGCAAATTTTCTGTAACACTATTCATTACACTAAAACACTATTCATCCCAATAAAACACTTTTCATTTATTTTATTAATAAAAATTACAATTATATAAATAACAAACAAGAAAATAAATACATATAATATTATAAAATTTTAGTGTGAAGTTTGGTGTTATGGTTGGAGATGAATTTTTTAATGTTGAAACTGCACTAAAATAATGTGATTTTGACATCAAAATAATGTTAAGGTAAAATCTTTGAACAAAACCAAACAAACTAGATCTCTACTACTTCATCCCAACCTGCCCTTGGGAACGGAAAATTTAGAGATCCAGACTAGAGAGTTCATCACCTCATCGACTTCAACACATTAACCTGGAACATGGAAATGCTTGAGGAATTTGTAAGAGATGCAGATATTCATGTGAACTTATCGCTTCGTATTAGCAGAACAAGTCGGCCTGATAGCTTTTGTTGGGACCACTATAAGTCCAGTTTATAGACCGTGAGATCAGGCTATGAAGTCTCCAATGAGATGAGAACCCGAGTTAGCTCTCTAGACGAGGCGGAACCCAGTACAATAGTTCTGAAGAAAGCAATTTGGAAGATGAAACCCCTAGGAAACTAAAACATTTTCTTTACCAAGCAGTGGTTGGTTGTCTAGCAACGGTAAAACAATTGAAGGAGCGACACTGCACCAACGACAGCACGTGTGTTCGGTGTGGAGTAGATTCTGAATCTATTAATCACACCATGTTTTTATCCCCCATGTGCTTCAATGTTGGGCATAATCATCTATTCCAACAGCTCTGGGTTTATTCCCGTCTCATTCCCTACTTATGAATATTGACTATTTGCTAACACAAGCTAAGGGAATATGTGTGATTGCAGAACTACTGACGGAATTCTCATGGACTATTTGGTATATATGGAAGGCCCGAAACGAGAAACTCTCCAATGATAAGCATATACCCCACTAGATAAGGTCCAGAGTGCAACAAAAGAAGCAGAAAGCTGGAGACTTGCCCAGTTTTTTTCAGAGACAATAGAAGTCGAAGTCAACAACAAACCATGAGCTTAAATAACTCGTCGCAAGCGCTGGTTTTAAATAAATGGAGATGCCAAGTAGATGCCTCCTGGATTACAGAAAGATACAACATAGGGATGGGTTTTTCACTGTTGGATGAAGACCGGCATGCATTCTATGAAGCGAGGGGATATTTAAGAGTGGAGACACTACTACACGCAGAGGCTGGAGGATTTCTTTGGGCCATGCAAGAGATGATAAGAATTGGCAGCAGAGAGGAACCATTCGAATCGAACTGTGAACAACTGGTGAAACTTATCCAAAAGGAGGAAGACTGGCCAGCATTGGCACCAGAATTTGATGGGATCAAAGCTCTTTCAACAGAATTTTTGAATTCTCTATACCGTTTATACGAAAGTCTTTGAATATCCTTGTAGATCACCTTTCTAAAGGTGGGAGATTGCGTGGAACCAACTTTGTTAATTGTTTTGCACCTTATTGGCTAGATCCTAATGCTGGCCAAGCGGATGCAAATTGAATGAAACCTTACTTTCGATGTAAAAAAAAGAACAAAGCCAAACAAAGAAACAGTGACGATTGTAAAAGCAGTTACATTTGATTAAAATTTCAAAAATAGTTCTCTTTAGAACACAGAAATCTTCCGGATAAAAGCAAATAGAGTCAAAGGGTAAATATAAGAGATCAGATATCTATAAATATATTTAATATTTTGAACGGTCATGATGATAAGAGTAGGTTCCCGTACAGTGCACCGCATTGTTGTTTGGGCGAAAATCCTCGATTTATAATTTTCTAACTAATCGAGCTAGGAGCAGAAAAGCAAAACTAGTAACAAAAGGAGAGAGAGAGAGAGAGAGAGAGAGAGAGAGAGAGAGAGAGAGAGAGAGAGAGAGAGAGAGAGAGAGAGAGAGAGATAGAGAGAGAGAGAGAGACAAAGACCTAAATAATCACAAGAGAGATTTTTAGGATTTCAGTGGTACCTTTTGAGGTACGATTGTAAGATTTATGTTACCTATTCGTAGACTTTTGGTGATTTCATTTATCTCATGGTTTATGATTTATAGCTCACAAGTGTGGCTTCTGTGTACTTTTTCTTTGAAATTTTCTTTTTAAAAGAACCACATACATCGATTTCTCTGGCAGCCTCGCCTGTAGTTTTCTTATGAATTTTGTCCTTCCTTTGGCGGATTTCAGAGGTAAATCCTCAAAAGGATTGTTTCTTCACTTGGATGGTTGCTCATTCATCTCTAATTTTAAGGATTTCCTTACTAATGTGAGATTTTTGTTTATCTTTCTGGGGTTTTCTGTTGGGAAAATATGTATAGCGATTGAATTTTTGCTAATGATGTGATGAAATCTTATAGTTTTTTGGGTCATACATGTTTCTTTTGTTGCGTCATCTCTCTGAAGTTTGTTTTTTCTTCTTCATCTTACATTACTGTTATTTTTGTTTTATCTCTCATGTTCTTAAGCGTTACTTTATTAGGTTAATATGTGACGAAAACTACATTTTTAGGGGTCATACATGTTTATCTTCGCTTGCATGCGTCTTTTCTGACAAAAATGTTTATGGGTTCATATTTTCACGGAGATTTTACTTCTCTCTCGGTTCTTATGAATGAAAGTTAGAAACTTTGGTTGATTTAAGCTTATTTTCAACATTATTTTACTTTTGTTCATATACCATATGTTGAAACCTATGTTTTTCTTAGTATTAGTCGAGGATCTGACACTCCCTAGTTTTTCGTGAACTTATTGTTGGAAGTATTGTCATTTTCCTCATAAATCTTCAAGATGGAACTTAAACTTCATTAACAACAGCCAAATAATTTACTTTTCTCTGGGTTTCTATTAGGGGTGGGTAAAAAAACAAAACCAAACTGAACCAAATCGACCCAACCAAACTTAAACCGATTGAAACCAAATCCAAACATATGTCTAGACCATTTGATTTACATAAAGGCTACATAACCATTCCGTTAATATTTACATTGGATATTGTCATGCATGTTGAGTGGATGAGCACTACTATCATACACAATAGAGCATGGCTGAGGAGAAGCATGCGTAATGTGATTGTCCACAGGAAGAAGTGTGGACAACGTCTGTGTAGACATGATGTGTGTGAAACCAGAAACAACACAACCATCCACGATACTTTAATCCATGACATTTGTCCATAAAGCTCTCATCCACAATGCTTCCATACAAAATGAATTCATCCACGTCGAACTTGTTTCATCTTATTTTCTTGTGGACGAGTTTATATAAAACATCTTAACATTGTTTTTCAATTTATATATTTTTGGCTTTTTCCTAAATTTATAATTTTGGTGGATGAAGCTTGTTATGTGTACAAGAAGTTTGATCCAAAAAAATGTTTTGTGTATAACGTTCTGTGGACAAGCTTTTCTGGACGAAGTTATGTGAACGACGTACATTTAATTGTGGATGCAAAAAATATATTATTATTTTGTGAATGCAATAAAAAATACAAAATGTAAATTTGGTACACGTGGGGATTTGGACAAAGTTAGGAGACGTGGGTCATTGGATAAAAGAATAAAATGAAACTGGTTTTGTCTTTGGTTAAAAGGTATTGATGTCTTTCATACTTAATAATATAACTCACAAGTCCAATGCAATTTGAATTGTAATAACAAAGTGATAAAGTGTCTTCAGAATGTAAAAAATTCTTCAATTATGGTCTGAATTCAACTGTTTGAATAATAAAACAAGTGTATCAAAGAGAAGGTAACATAATGGGCCAAAAGTTAAGCCCGATCGTAACTGAGTAGACCCACCCGATTTACAACCCGGATCTTTTTGATAACCCTGCCCAAAGTCCGAGAACTTGGGCATCTTTCCCTTCTGGCTTGAGAACAAAGAAAACCCCATTCTCCGTTCCTTCTTAAATCGATTCTTAGGAGAGAGAGGGGAAGAGTAAAAAGCACTTGAAGAAGATGAGTAGCATAGGAACTGGATACGATCTCTCAGTGACGACCTTCTCTCCCGATGGCCGTGTTTTCCAGATCGAGTACGCCGCCAAAGCTGTGGACAACAGTGGGTTAGTCTTCTTCCTTTTTAGATCCGATTCAGCTTGGCTACACGAAAGTAGGGTTTGTAAGCTGGGCTTTCTCTGTTTCGCAGAACTGTTGTTGGAATCAAATGCAAGGACGGGATTGTAATGGTATGATCTGAGGTTTAAACCGAATATACAAAGGATTGGCCTTTACTAAAGTGTTATAATCTTTTTAAGGGTGTGGAGAAACTCATTGCATCTAAGATGATGCTACCGGGATCCAACCGGAGGATCCATTCTGTTCATCGTCATGCTGGCATGGTATGCTGTTACCTTCCACTTGTATTCTTTGCTATATATATTAAGCCGTTTCATGTCAGGCTGTTGCTGGGCTTGCTGCTGATGGGAGGCAAATTGTTGCACGGGCTAAATCTGAAGCCAGAAGCTATGAGAGGTACTCAATCCGATTCATCTTCTTTGATGAAAGGACTCTTCTACTTATATTTGAACAGAACTTTCACATGTGATCATTTAATTTAGTGTTTATGGCGACGCTGTACCTGTGAAGGAACTTTCAGAGCGTGTTGCAAGTTATGTTCATTTATGTACTCTGTATTGGTGGCTCAGGTTTGTCCTCTTTTAGGTATTTCTCCTGCGCTTGAATGAAATTATATGTGTGCTACTTTAAATTTTTCCAAGGCCTTTTGGTTGTGGAGTCATTCTTGGAGGTTATGACAAAGATGGACCCCAGTTGTACATGATTGAGCCATCGGGCATATCATATGTATGTCTTCCCATCTCCTGTCTTCGAGATTGATATTGTACATCTTCTTATCTGGATTCTTATCCTGCAGAAATATTTTGGTGCTGCAATCGGCAAAGGAAAACAAGCTGCTAAGACGTAAGCTACAGCTTTAATGTGTTTCCTGTAATCGTAGTTATGCGTTCATCTTGTAGTGGATATGCTTAGTAGCTACCTAGTTCCAATAGGCCTGATCAATTTAATCTTGCAGGGAAATCGAGAAATTGAAGTTATCTGAGATGACATGCAAAGAAGGCGTTATCGAAGTGGCAAAAATGTGAGTAGGGATTGCCTGTCATTTACTCGATTTCAGTAGTAAACTCTTGTGATTCTCCCAAAGACTGTGGATTTGTATGCAACCATGTGCTTCTGCGTCAACATAGGTTCATTTTATGAAAGAATCTAATGTGAGTTTCATGTGCAGCATTTACAGGCTACACGATGAAGCCAAAGACAAGGCCTTTGAATTGGAGATGAGCTGGATTTGTGAGGAGTCAAAACGCGAGCACCAGAAGGTAAAATATATCTTCTTATTAAATGCTCTGCTTATTGATTATTTTTAAAAATGTCGTTCTAAAACGGGACTTATTCTAGGTCCCTGATGATCTTCTGGAAGAAGCAAAGACGGCAGCTAAAACTGCACTCGAGGAGATGGATGCTGACTAAACTGAGAAGATGGGTCGAATTAGATTTGTCTAATGCATCGTTTGGTGTTTCTGTTGTATAACTTTAAATTTTGCCTCTAGGGGCAACCGCTGCAGTTTCTCATGAACCTTTGGACTCTTTCGTCTTAATTGCTATCGACATTTTCTTCGGGCTACTTTTACTTATTTGATTGGAGCTTCAATAACTTCCCCCGTGTCATCTCGTTTAGCTCTTCATGGTTTTTGTTTTGTCTCATTCCAATAGATATAATTTGCTAATTAAAATGTCTTAATTTTTATAAGCATAATTAACTTCCATGTATTATGCTTATAAAAGGCACGAATGTGAGTTGTAAATGTAGATATAAAGGTGCTCTTGCGAAGATAATGTAAAAGTAAAAGCTGTGATTGCTCTTGCTCGATTTTCATGGCACAGTTGGTGGAATATGAAAACAAAAAGAGTAAGAGGAAACAGGTGAAGATATAGGGCAAGACTGATTTCTTCGTTATCACCCGCAAACGCATCTTTTGCGGTTAGTAGTCGTTATTGGCGTTTTACAACAATCATAGAAAACAATATAAATCGCTTCAAAATGCTATAAACTTCTAAAATTCAAAAGTTGGTTTCAGCTAGAGTTTGCGGCGAACGGTTGCAAGAAGTAAAAAAAAATATTTTTTTTTTCAAAAAACTATATAAAATAAAAATATTCAATTAAAATTTAAATTGAAATCATATAATACTAAAATATATTGTATTTAAATTTATATGATAAAACTTTAAACACAATTTTCTATCATTTAAAAAAAATTAATAGTATAATTTTATAAATATAGTTTTTATATTTATTATAATAATATGATTTAAAATATTTTTAATATATAAAATAAAAATATTGTTAATTTATTATTTAACCATTGCTGCAGTTGGAAGTTAATCAGTCATAAATATTTGGAAAACGCAACAATTTTAACTATTGTACCAATTGTTTAAATCTCTTAATAACGCTTAAAACCGCAACCACACGCATTCGCAAACGTCTGTAACCACAACCGCTGCGGTTACATTAATCATGCCCTTAATTGACCTCAGCAACCAATCCCAGTTCAGCTAAAGGAGCATAACGGGCTTTTAAGGCTGTTAGAGACTTTTTTTTTAACTCAACATCAACTTTCTCGTTAATCAAAGGCTTTAGTACAAATAAATTGTAACCACATTGTCTCAGCAAAGGCTTTAACACCTGTGATCTAATGGATGAAGATATAGTATCACTTAAGCTCACTCATTTGGAACCTAAATTACCTTATAAATCACCAGATCACTTAAACCACCATGAAAACAAACTCATCTCATCACAAGCGATAAAGTTGAGCATAGAGATCGATTAACAACTTATATATATATTGTTTTATGGGCCACCGAGCATCAACAATAAGGCCACAAAACATACATAAAATTAGGATCGATTAACAACAAAAATTACATGTGGAACCCACTTGATGAGGTGGACACTCTAGGAAGAGAGAAAACTCTCTTATTATATATATGATTTTAATTCACAGTTTTTCTCATACGGAGAAGATTTCATCCAGTCATCGAGAATGTCTTTCTCTGCTGTTTATGTAGCTCAAGCCGTCCACCATTCATAGTTTCTTGCCTCCTCCGCTTTTGGGACTCGCGTAACATGAAGAAAAATGGTGAATTTATGGGAATCACCCTCCTCTTCCTTGATGAGAAAGTATTGTACTCTTTACTCTCTAAAGAATCATACAGTACAAATTTGTTTCATGAATCCTTAAAAGAATGACTGATTTTACTGTTATCTCTTCATATGCAGAATTTCGTGATCTACGGTTCCATCCGAGCTACTCTCCCAGATTTGAACATCTCCAAGCTCTTGCAAATACAAACTTGGAACTCCCTGGTAAGCATTCTAAAATATTTCCTTACAGTATTACTATTCTACGACCAGTGTTTTATATTTTCTTTCAAACTATTATACTAAGCATAAAGTTGCAGATGTTGATGACCACATTCGGTCAGTGTAAGGGTTTGACTCAACTACTCTGCAACAACGACTCGCCTTCTCGCATGTTTCCTCATTGACATGTGAGCCATGAACTGATCTATAAAAATTATATTGCATTTCTCCATTTTATCCTTATTTGAAATAGCTTTTGTATCCTCAAATACCAGTTTGGTGGTCGTGTACTTGTCGTTATGGGATGACGCTGCAGCAACGTTTAGGGGTCTTCTAAACTCAGTCTATCATGGTGGTAACTACTGTCAATCCAACAATATTTGGAGGTTGGTATTCCATTTTAAAGCATTTTAGCATCTTTACATCTTATCGTAATCTCAAGAATTCTATTGGTATTGTGTGTATTAGACTGAAAATAACTCAGCTTTACATCTTTCAGTCTTACAAATCCTTGATCATCCAGTCTATG